>MU695085.1:34711-56119 GCA_026770625.1 Nicotiana glauca | reverse complement strand
GGGGGCGCAAGGGTGTTCACCCGAACACCCTTCGCCGAAAAATTACACTGTATATATAAGGCAAAATCTATTTTTTATCTCTATATATTAAGTTTTGAACACCCTTGACACAAGGCAAATGTTTGGCTCAGTGGTCAAGGGTGTTCAAAATGTGTAAAAGATCCTAGGTTCGATTCCCATGAGCTGCAATCCAATTTGTTTTGAACACCCTTAGTATATATCCTGCCTCCGCCACTGGTTAACGTATTATTAGTTAAGAATTGAATAATCCGCCCCTAAACTGATAGGCCGTTAATGAAAAAATTCCAATTTGTTCCCTGTCCATTAAACCGTTAACCCGATACCAATAAGCCATTAAGCTTCGATTTCGATTCGATTTTGAACACCCCTAGTTCGGAGCGTACGCCCGGACGTTCGGGACGTATGATAGGGCGTTTGAGGCGCGTTTTTTTTAGAGAGGCGTAAGCCTAGAGACTTTTTCAAATTAAAACAAAATTTGTTGAATAAGTTCATCATATAATACCCAGTTCCCAAAATTCAGCTTGGTAATTACTCAAACGTTTTAAAAAGGAACTGAAATGTGTTAAATTTAAAAGTCAAGACCTTTATTTATTGATTGAAGCCCTAATTCATGGTTGTCACGATCCCAAACTGGCCCGATCGTGATGGCACCTCTCGTGAAGACAAGGCCAGCTGACATAACACTCATATTAACTCGTTAATCATTAAGAGTCATTTTTAAGCCCTTAATTAAACAATACTTCATAATATGAGTCTACATGAACAGTGCAGAAATAATATACAAGCCCGACATTGGGGTGTCACTAACCATAAGCATCTACCAAGGTATGAATACTACAACAACAGTAAAGATGTACTGAGTATGAAAATAAAAGTGAGAAAGAAGAAGCAGTGCTGCGAACGTCGGGCAGTCACCTTGCTAACTTTGATGGCTCCGCGTATGAGCAATCAACACACGCTACAGGGTGTCAATGTACCTGAATCTGCACATGAGGTGCAGAGAGTAATATGAGTACTCCAACCCAGTAAGTAATAAGAGTAAATAAAGTCTGAGCTGTAGAAAACAATGAATCCACATTTACATTAGGCTCAATAAACACAAAAGGCTTCTGAATCATAATACGAGCCAATCTTTCCTTTTGAAATCCAGCTTTTAGTAAAAATCATTTTGAAAAATCTTCCAGGAGTTGCGGTAGGGGTTCAATACCACTTAAAATAATAATAGATATTAATGTCATAATGGGCCCCTCAAGCAAAACATAGTGCGTAAAACAGTCCCTCGGGCAAAACAGTAACCATAAACAATTCATAACTTAAAAATCTCAGTGGAAATAACCAATGTCAAATTAGAGATCTGAACATCTCATAAACCCCAATTTAAATAAAAGGTTTTTTAAAACATTTGTGCAATTTTCTGACAGAGGCTCAATATAAGGATGAGTGAAAACAGTCAATAAATCAACATATTCGTTAGAAACTCATTTTTTGAAAGAGGAGTGAAATCAATAAGTCCATAAACAGGCCTCTCAGGCAAAACATCACTCGTATGCATGTATTTATTTGTCGCCCCTCGGGCTAGCCTCTCTATCCCTCGTGGCTCAACTCTTACCAATCAGTACTCGCACTCAGCATTCACGCTCAATAGGTACCATACAGCTGCGGCATGCAACCCGATCGATATATCTCTCAAAATAACTGAAATCAAAGTAACTGCTGCTGCGTGCAGCCCGCTCCATACATCGTTGTGGCGCACAATCCGATCAATATAAATAGTCGACTGCGCTCACTGGGGGTGTGCAGACTCGGGAGGGGCTCCTATAGCCCAAGCAGTACATCGCCACGGCGTACAGCCTGATCCATATAAGTATCGCTGCGGCGTGCAGCCCGATCCATATATATATATACACACACACACACACACATATTGTTGCGGCGTGAAGCCCGATCAATAGATATAAAATCTTCACAACTAGGCCCTCGCCCTCTCTCAGTCATTAATATCACCATCAAACTCTCAGTCTATCTCAGTCATCAATCTCACAATCAGATCCTTGGTCTAGCTCAGTAAAACAGGGAACTCAACCCAAAATAATTTCCACATTTTTAAGAATATAGTGATAAAGCCAGATTTGAGCAATAAACAGACAAAACACGGCTGAGGATATGCTTTCAAATAATTAGAGTGAGGAAAGATAGTAAAAATGCCGCTAAGGGTCTCAACAAGTCGGCACAAGGCCCCAAACATGGCATACAACCCAAAATATAATAATGTCAAACAATTAACTACCAAATACATATAAAATTACTCGTTCGGGATGGACTAGGTCACAATCCCCAGCGGTGCTCTACCCCACGCTCATCATCTAGCGTGAAAATCACCTCAAAGTAACACGACGATGTGTAATCCGGGGTTTCAAACCCTCAGGACAGTATTTACAATCATTACTTACCTCGAACCGGCAAGATCTCTAGATCGCGATGCCTTTGCCCCTCAAATTGGCCTCTATGCGCGTCGAATCTATGCAAAATCAGAACGGATACATTGTAATATGCTAAGGGAACAAAGCCCAAGTGAAAACAATCAATAACGAGCACAAATCCCAAAATTACCAAAACCCGAGCCCCGGACCAACTTCTCGAAACACAAAAAATTTCACATTATTAGATTCCTCATCTCCCCACGAGTTCATACATATCAAAAGTTCTCAAATTCGACCCCAAATGGCCATTCAAATCCCAAATCAAAAGTCCAATTTCACAATCCCCAGTTCTTCAATTTTAGGCTTAGTTTCCATGAATTTCTAGGTAAATTTCACAATATAATCGAGTTTTAAGACCAAGATTCTTACCTCAAGTCGATTCCCCTTGAATCCCTCTTTCATTTCCTCCAAAAGTCTCCAAAAACGAGCAGCCGTGGGTGAAAATAGATCCAAAATCCAGAACAAGATGACTTTAAAGCACTCTGCCCAGCTACAGTAAGTCCTTCTATGCGATCGCGGAGCACAAATTTCCCAGGCCTAAAAAATGGCCTATGCGATTGCGACTGTAGCCATGCGATCGCGATGCCTTGACTTCTCAACCTATGAGAACGCGAACAATTCACCGCGAACTCGAAGCTTCACCATCCAACTATGTGATTGCGAAAGCCCAACCGCAATCGCGATGAACAAAAATCTGGCCTACCATTTTTCCTTCTATGTGATCGCAGCCCCAGGCTTGCGATCGCGAAGGCCAAAATTGCTCTGCACTGACTGCTGCATTTTCTGCATATTCGCTAAGTCCAACACTCCCCGTTAGCCATCCAAAATCACCCCCGAGGCCCCCGGGACCTCAACCAAAAGCACCAACACATCCTAAGATATAATCCAAACTTGTTCCAATCATTAAAACACCTCAAACAACACTAAAACCATCAATTCACATCGAATTCAAGCCTAAGTTCTTCAAAAACTTCCGAAACATGCATTTGATCAAAAACCCAACCAAATCACCTCTGAATGACCTAAAATTTTACACACATATCCCAAATCACAAAACGGAACTACAGCAACTCTTGGAATTCCAGTCCGGATCCCGAATAAAAATCTCACTTATCAATCGGAAATCGCCAAAATACTAACTTCGCCAATTCAAGCCAAATTCTACACCGGACCTCCAAAACCAATTCCGATCACGCTCCTAAGTCATAAATCACCCAACGAAACTAATCAAATCATAAAAATTCCTATCTGAGCTCATATACAATATGTCAACTCTTGGTCAAACCTTTCAAATTCAAAGTTTTCCGCTGAGACTGTTCCTTCAAATGCATTCTGATTTTCCTGAAAACCAAAAAAACAACGATCTACATCAGTCATAATACATTACACGGGGCAAGTCATGCCCGAGAACTGGCGATCAAGGTGCAAAAGTTCAAAACGACCGGTCGGGTAGTTACATCCTCCCCCATTTAAACACACGTTCGTCCTCGAACGTACTCAGAGTTGTTCTAAAAGCCAACCAATAGCTGAATAATTATACCATGCATAACTCGGGGGTGATCTCACGTCACCCTATCTCATATAGGTGTGATAACGCATAGAAACTGAAATTACACAACCCAATCTAGCCCATGAATCATCGAACCACATTTTCACTTCTGAAACTATCAATATGATCAAAACCTCACACTCATACACTGAATAGGCTCGAACCAGCTGTAATAGCCCATGCCTACAACCTCTGGTGAAATTATATGATATACCACATAACTCAAACACATGCAACGATAACTTCCATTCACAGCAGCTGCCCACAACAACCAAATATCAATAGGAAACCTCTTATCAGCTAAAGTCTCATTCCAACACTTTCATATGCTGCCAACGACAAATTAAACACGCAATAAACCATAACTATTTCTCAGATCAACCATTCATGAAGCCATTTCTCCTTTGACAGCTACCAAAGCAGATTTTTAAGCCGAACCTCGATATTATCCTTCCAACATGCTAAAATCAAATTCGTTCGTATTCATTAATCATCCCAACGATCTATTCTGAACCAACACACTACCCTAGTGACATGACACATAAATACATGTCGAAGCCACAACTTGCATAATACCGCACCAATAAGAAACAATCCGAACATACTCGAATTATGAAAATGACTCAATTGAAAGAGCTATACCTCAAGCTCACCAGTAACATCACAAAACAAGGCTGAAAACTCATCTCACATTATAGGAATAGAACACACGAATCTAACCCGCGAGGTTATATCTCCACATAGCTTTGCTATAATGCGCAATCTTGTCCAAACAATGCTTCACATGAGACACCTCCAGTCACTATGCTCGAAATTGACAACCACGCACAATTTGATGTTTGGAACCAAAGCGAATCATTACACCCATGGTTAAACAAGTAACATAAACCATACAAACCAGATAGGACATAACTGATACGCCATTCATCGAGCAACACCTAATCATTCTTCCCGCTCGACTTCTATTGTAAAACTCCGATAGAACTGCACCATAGGTGCCTGTAACCAACAAATTGTAACGTCTTACATCATAGAAAGGTAACTCATAGATCCCCTAATTGCTAATAGCTCAAAACAACCGAATTAACACATCCTTCGCCAACAACAAATCGAAGTCAACAAAACCGTCTCGATGTCGGATACATATCCATATAGGTCTACCAATGGACCACACATCAACTCCAGTCACACACAATAAATAAATAATCCTTTGAAGTTCCACAATGACGAAATCATAGTACATAATAATATCTTAGTAACTTACACACATTTTGCCATCCACAATCATAAGCTAACATGTATATGAGAACTCCCAGTCTCTAAGTCCAACAAAAAAACACGAATTATCATATATGATCCTAATTCTTCCACTCTCATATATAACTCACCTCTAGTACCCAATCATCCAACGGGAGATACTCTAAGATTCTTCTGTATCACCAAGCACACTCGAATACCGGCAGTCGATCAAGCTTGAAAGTGCCGCAATACTACCGAAGTTCTAGCAACTTAATAACATTGCTCTTTTACTGAAACATATACTCTCATCAAATCACTTCCAATTAGCAGTACCGCTTCCTTAATCATCTGAGGCCACCCGCTGCTTAAGAGTTTCATGAACTCTCTTTCAGAACCGAATTTTAACCCATCTATCCAAGAACTTCCATTGATCCCATCTAGAAGAGAAATCATTAAACATACCATACTTCTCACACTCATAGAAAATGCACCTCTCAAACCACGGTAGAAATCAACAAAAACTCTCCCAATTTCGTTTGCACACATTAAACGGCCAGGACTGGATCCTTCTAACTAGAACAAGCTAAGCAAGACATCAAAACCCAAGAGCATTAGCAAAATACCTTTAAGAACTCATTACCTCGAACACACACAAGGAATTAATCATATCCTTACCATAGCGACTCGGTCTACTACCAAGCTACTCCATCTATCTAAATTTCCTTCTAATTCATTTTCAACTTGATACTCCCTCTTGCTATAGCGCCACATTCCAAAACACTTTACTCTAAAGAACTTCCTGCAAATTTAAATCTGTTACATTTACCTTCCTAATACTGATACATATAATCTCATAATTAACATAGAAATACCACAAATCTTGAACTCTTCCAATGAAACTTGGTATCTAACCACATATACGATTTTGAGATACCCAATTGTTACATGAAGCATCTTGAACACATTAGAACCATTCTCGAGAGTCATTCACTCTATTCAGACTACACTTAACCCAATCCACAAAATCGAACAACCAGTGCCTCATTGGCACTTCTCACACTGTAGTACATGACATTTCCTCAGTCAAATTTTCCTTTACTCGACCCATACTCGGGCTCAATCTCTGCAACCAGAACTGATTCACCACACGCCTCAACTCAGAACCAACATAGCACATAACCGAGCAGTCAGCTAATCAATAGAAAACTCCCCCACTTAGCTCGAAACCATATATCAGAATACACTTAATAACTCATAACATTGATACTCTATTGATGCCACAATACCATAGTGAGATTAAACTCACATTCTTTTTAAGATTGTGTAAGCACAAATAATCTAGTACTTTAAATCTTCGGCAAATCTCGCAACAGTTAAGTCCACTCTCTTAACCGACCCAAAATTTCAAATTTCAACACTTACATTTCACTTACACATGAGATTTGCTAACATTCACATAAGGGTCGAACGACCCCAGAACTCTTCACAGGAGATAACCCACCTACTTTGCCTTCAATTAACATTTCTGTATACCTTCCACCGTCATACACCTTACACAGTGACTTAGTTTTTCATGAGTCTAAACTCATACCGCAACATGAAATTTACTTCACTCCAACTAGGAGACATGAAAAGATTCTTCACGCGCCCATAACTCAGGGTTACACAACCAATCACAATGGAAATCAAATACTTAATAGTTCATTTATCATTTTGCAGACCTTCCTCGTCACTTCCAAGTCATATAGATACATCTCGTAGTACTAACATACTCATCACATAGTTATCCAGCCATCATTCCCACTAATAGGAATAATACCAAACATATGAGTTCAAAACACTTGTTCGCACAATCAGCACCTCAGTGCTCAAGCCATAGGCAAAGATCCGGCCTCAAGTACTCCAGACTGACCCAACATCAAACTCACAGAGATCACATCTCGCCCCTTAATCAGGGAATCACAAGCCATCAAGGCACAGCTGATACTGAGCGCTCATGTGCTCATACGAATGCGTGGAAGGAATTTCAAGAGTTACTTTTCAAGCTGAATCAAGGACGTGCGATAAGATTCAAAGAATGTGAAGTTTTTCCTAAGGGTTTTGCAGCCTCTTGAGGATAAATGCAAACGTATCTGTACCGATCCACGAGACTCTACTAAACCTGCTCATGACTCGTGAGACCTATATAACCTAGGCTCTGATACCAACTTGTCACGACCCCAAACCGGCCCGGTCGTGGTGGCGCCTCTTATGAAGACAAGGTCAGCCGACACAACACTCATATTAACCCTTTAATCATTAATAGTCATTTTTAAGCCTTTAATTAAAAAATACTTTATAATATAAGTCTACATGAACAATGCGAAAATAATATACAAGCCCGACATCGGGGTGTCACTAGCCATGAGCATCTACCAAGGTCTAAATACAACAACAACAATAAAGATGTACTGAGTACGGAAATAAAAGTGAGAATGAAGAAGCTGTGCTACGAACGTCGGGCAACCACCTTGCTAACTCTGATGACTCCACATCTGAGCAATCAACACCTGCTATCGGGTTCTGATGTACCTGAATCTGCACACAAGGTGCAGGGAGTAATGTGAGTTCTCCAATCCATTAAGTAATCAAAGTAAATAAAGACTAAGCAGTAGGAAACAATGAATCCACATTTATGTTAGGCTCAATAAACATAACAGGCGTCCGAATCATAATACGAGCCAAATCTTTCCTTTTGAAATCCAACTTTTAGTAAAAATCATTTTAAAATACCTTCCAGCAGTTGCGGTATGGGTTCAATACCATTTAAAATAATAATAGAGTTTAAAGTCATAATCAGCCCCTCAGGCAAAACATAGTTCGTAAAATAGCCCCTCGGGCAAAACAGTAACCATAAACACTTCATAACTTAAAAATCTCAGTGGAAATAACCAATGTCAAATCAGAGATTAATTTCTGAACATCTCATAATCCCCAAGTTAAATAAAAGTTGTTTTAAAATATTTGTGCAACTTTCTGACAGTGGCTCATATAAGGATGAGTGAAAACAGTCAATAAATCAAAATATTTGTTAGAAACTAATTTTTTGAAAGAGGAGCGAAATCAATAAGTTCATAAACAAGTCTCTCAGGCAAAACATCACTCAAATTCATGTATATATCTATCGCCCCTCGGGCTAGCCTCTCTATCCCTCGTGACTCAACTCTTACCAATCAGTGCTCGCACGTGACGATCCGTCCTGTCATCTCATGTGTTATTGCTCTGTTTCCCCTATTTCATGCTTTTTCATGTTTCGTTATCGGTATGTGGTGTGTTAGAGTTGATTTGGATTGATTTTGATGAGAAATAAGACACTTAGTCTCTTTAAGGAAAGCTTAAGTTGAAAAAGTCAACCGGACATTGACTTATGAGTTAGATAGCTCGGATGTAATTTCTGGTGTTTTGGTTAGCTTCGGGAGGTTATTTGTGACTTAGGAGCATGATCGGAAGTGATTTTGGAGGTCCGATGTAGAATTAGGCTTGAATTGGCGAAGTTAGTATTTTGGTGAATTCCGGTTGATGGGTGAGATTTTGATCCGAGGGTCGGAATGGAATTTTGAGAGTTGTTGTAGCTTCGTTGGGTGATTTTGGATATGTGTGCAAATTTTCAGGTCATTCGGACATCGTTTGGTCGGGTTTTTGATCGAATGTGCAATTCGGAAGTTTTTAAGAAACTTAAGCTTTGATTTGATGAAATTTGAGGATTTTTATGTTAAATGATTGTGTTTTGATGGTTCGAGCAAGTTTGAATAAAGTAATAGAGCATGTTGGTGTTTTTGGTTGAGGTCCTGGGGGCCGCGGGGTGAGATCGGGTGTTTAAACGAGAGTTTTTGAAGTTTGCTTCAGGTCTGTATTGTTGTCATCTGGTATTTCCGCTTCTGTAGAAATGGACGCAGGAGTGGTTCCGCAGAAGCGGGTAAAGGAACACAGAAGTGGTTCTTGGCCTGGTGAGGAGTTTCTGCAAAAATGGAACAGTCTCCGCAAAAGCGAGTCCGCAGGAGCGGACTTTCAACAACAAAAACGGTAATGGATGATTCGCATAAGCGAATTTTTTGACGCAAAAGCGAGAATTTGTGAACTTTAATGAAAACCGCATAAGCTGGAGTTTTGGCTGCATAAGCTGGAGTTTTGGCCGCAGAAGCGAAAATTCGCTGTTGGCAGAAGGGTTTTATATCATTATTTCATCCGCGAGCTTATGTCATTTTTCCTCCATTGCTGAGCAATTTTGGGAGCTTTGAGCGAGAATTTTCGAGGGTTTTGACTGAGAATCGAATGGAGGTAAGTTCCTTGGCCTAATTATTCAAGTTTATGGTATAATTAACACGGAAATTGGTTGAAATTCATTAAAAAGGGTAAAGCTAGGGCTTGAGTTTTTGATATTTTCAAATTGGGATTTGATAGGTCATTTGAGCTTGGATTTAGGAGTTCTTGGTATGTGTGGACTCGTGGCGAGACGAAGAATCCGGTAATGTGAAGTTTGTAATTTTCAGAGAAGCGGGCCCGGGGCTCGGGACTTGCTTCGATATTTTACCATATTTTGATTGTTTTCGATCGGGTATTGTTTCTGTGGCATATTGTGATGTATTCGCTCTGATTTTGGTTAGATACGACGCGTGTGGAGGCCGATTTGAAGTGCAAAGGCATCACAAGCTAGAGATTTCACCGGTTCGAGGTGAGTAATACTTGTAAATGATATCCTGAGGGTTTGACACCCCGGATTTTCACCCATAGTGCTATACGGAGGTGATTTGCATGCCGGATAGAGAGCGTGGGGTAGAGCACCATTGGGGGATTGTGACTTGGTCCATCCCGGTTGTTGATTTTACCGCGTATTTCACTATGACTTATTATTTTTCACTAGGACTTGGGCTTATTTCCATACTTGGGGCTTATTGCCGACTATTTGAACTCCTTATGAGCTATCATCACTATTTTCCCCACTATTTGAAATATTATTTGAACTCGGTCCATTTGAATTACACTGTTTCATGAACTCAGCTATATTTTTACTCAATCTTGAGTTTTAACTGATATTTGAACTATTGTTTGAGCTGAGCATTTTTTTTTCTGATGCCCGAGGGGCTTATGATTATTTTGGACAAATTGAGGTCGAGGGCCATGATTGAGGATCTGACGAGTGATGTGTGGAGGCTTTCAGGCCTCGAGTAATGTGAGGAGGCTTTCAGGCCTCGAGTGATTTTTGCGGAGGCTTTCAGGCCTCGATTGATTGGTGAGGAGACTTCCAGGACTTATTGATAGCGCTTGGCTGTCGGAGCCCCTTCAGAGTCTGCATACCCATAGTGAGCGCGTGTACCCTTGTGATTTGAGAGTGAGTCCGAGGGGCTAATATTGTGCTGTGTGACTGATACTGAGCCCGAGGGGCTAATACTAATCTGAGTGATGTGACACTGTGCCCGAGGGGCTGATAATATTCTGACATTTGATATTGAGCCCGAGGGGCTGGTACTGATTTGAGCTGTGCCCAAGAGGCGAACTTTTATGTTCTCATCTTGCATACTTATTTTCCTTCTTACCTGTTATACTGTAGTATTTATGCCCGAGGGGTGGATTTTATGTGCCTATCAGCACTAACTGTTTGAAATCATTTTTGTAATTATTGAAAAGACCGTTTTCAAAAGAGATTTGAACTGAGCCAAGGCATTTCTAAAGATATCACATATTTTCACAATCTTTCTTGGAAAATTGTACCGGCTTCTATACAGCATGTTGGTTGCTTTACGTGATTTCTTACTGCTCAGTTGTTATTTACTATTATTACTCACTGAGTTGGAGTACTCACTTTACTCCATGCACCACGCGTGCAGTTATAGGTATTGTTCACCTGGTAGCGGGTTATTAGCTGATTGAAGATATTACTATTGTAGCAGAGCAAGGTGACCGTCAGCGTTCGCGGCACAAGACTTCATCTTTTGAACTCCTGTTTTTATTTTATATATACTATTGGCCCTGTAGTGGTGTTTAGTCTTCTTTAGATGCTCTTGACTTGTGACACCTCGGTCGAATTGTAATTAATAGTTTTTAATGCCATTAAGTCATACTATCTATTCATTTATATAAAAAAATAGTCTATTTGAGAGGATTTATGTTAGTTGGCTGGTCTTGTCTTCACGAGAGGCGTCATCATGACCGGGTATGGAAATTGGGTCGTGACAAGTTAGTATCAGAGCCTAGGTTACTAGATCTCACGAGTCATGAGCAGGTTTAGTAGAGTCTCGGGGATCAGTACAGAGATGTCTGTATTTATCCTCGAGAGGTTGTAGAACCTTTAGGAAAAATTCACTTTCTTGGAATTCTTATTGTGCGTACTTGATTCAGCTTGAGAAATACTCTTGAAATTCATTTCTCACGTCTGTATGCGCACATGAGCGCTCAGTATTGTATGTGCCTTGATGGCTTGTGATTCCCCGATCAAAGGGCGAGATGTAATCTCTGTGAGCTTGATATTGGGCCAGTCTGGAGGACTTGAGGCCGAATTTTTATGGCTTGAGCACTAAGGTGCTGATCGTGTGAGCAAGTGTTTTGAACTTATATGTTTGGTATTGTCGCTATTAGACGAAATGGCGGTTTGGTATTCATGTGATGAGTGTGTTAGTACTGCAAGATGTAATTATATGACTTGGTAGTGACGAAGAAGTCTGCTGAATAATAGATGAATTGTTAAGTGATTCGTTTCCTATTGTGGTTTGATGTGTAGCCCGAATATGGGTGCTTGAAGAATATTTTCGTATCTCCTAGTTGGAAAGTAGGTGCATCACATGTGGCAGTATGAGTTCAGACTCACAAAGACTAAATGACTATGTCATGTGTATGACGGTGGAAGGTGTGCTGAAATACTAAACTGAGGCGAAGCAAGTGGGTTATCTCCTACGGAGTGTTCTTAAGGGGTACGATTCTTATGTATATTGTTAGAAGATCTCACGTGTAATTGAAAGGTACGTGTTGTAATTTGAAAATCTGGGTCGCTTCAGAGAGTGGACTCAGTTGATGTGGGGATAAATGCGAGGTTTGTAAAGGATTTCAGTATCCGAGGATCTGTGTTTTCATAAAATAGCAGATCATTTGAGTTTAATCTCACTATAATATTGTGGCATCGTTAGAGTAAAATTATTATGGGCTATTAAATGTGTCCTGATAGATGGCTTCGAGCTAAGTTGGGGAGGTTGTTGTTGATTAGCTGATCGCACGATTATGTGCTATGTTGTTTCCGTTTCGATGTATGCTGGCGGATCAGTCCTGGTTACAGAAAATGAGCCGAGGATGGCACGAGTGAAGCAAAATTTTGATAAATGTTATATGGTGCTTCGTAGATGTGAGGAAATAATAGGATGTCTTGAGTTGTTGTTGATAAAGAATGCTCAGTGTATAGAGAAGGAAGAAGTTCGTTCTTATTGGAATGAGATTATGTCCTACGGTGTCAAAGTGCTAATAAGGCATGAGTGGTTTTGTTCGTTAAGTCGGGTAATTTGCAATTGGAATGGGAGTGAATGACTTTCGATAATGATTCTAATGTGTTCAAGATTTGACATGTAACAATCAGGTGTCTCAAGGTCGTGTATGTGGTCAAAGATCGTGTTTTCATCGGAAAATGTCGAGGCTTGTGGTATTTTTATGTCGATTATGGGATCTTATGTATCTTTATCTGGAAGGTAATGGTAACGAATTCAGATTCATAGGAAGTTCTTCAAAGTAAAGTATTCTAGAACGTGGTATTTCTGGGAACGTTTGAGAGAATATTCAGTGGCTCATGGGTTTGAAACAGGGTGGTCTTATGTGTGAGTCTCGTGTGGTAAGCCTGGATTGAGGCATTGTAATGCTACAGCGAGGGAGAAATATCAAGTGGATGATGAAAAAAAAGAGAAATTTGATAGACGGAATAGCTTGATAATAGACCGAATCGTCATGGTGAGGGTATGATTAATTCTTTGTATGTGTTTGAGGTAATGAGCTTTTACAGTCATTTTGCAGCAATGCTCTTGGGTTTTGACGGCTTGCTCAGCTTGGGCTAGACAGAAAGATTCAGCCCTGGTAGTTTAGCTTGTACAAATGGAGTTGGCAAAGATGTTCTTGTTCGGTTTTACCGTGGTTTGAATATGAGTATATTTTCTATGGGTATGCGAAGCATGAAGTGTGTAATGATTTTCCTTCTAAATGGGATCAATGGAAGTTCTTGACTAGTTGAGTGCGTCGATGTCTATGGCGCGAAAAGGAGATAAAAGTTCTCATGTTATCCTAGTGTGGTATGGTATATGTGATATGTTGTGAAGGATTGGGATTTGTGTGTGTAAGGTTCGGTTCAATTCGGAATGGAAAGTCATTAAATTCTTAAGCAGCACGGGCAGTTGTAAGTGAATAAAGAAATGATCTTCAGATGACTAGGGTGAATGATCCTCATATGACTAAGGAAAATGGTATTGCCAATCATAGTAATTCGATGAGGGTATATGCTGCAGAAAAAGGGCAATGTGATTAAGTTGATGGCACAGGAGAATTTCAAAATATCTTTTGGGTAAGGATTGGGTACTCAAGATGTGATATGTATTCATACTGTGGAATTTGGGATCAGGTACAGTGATTCGTATTCTATATGGAGTTGGAGACTGGGAGTTCTCAAGTACAGACTATGTGGTGGTTGTGGATCATGTGTATCGGCACCGTTTAGTGGTTATTGGGATTTGGAGACCCAAGTGGATCTTTCTTTGCTTGGTATATTGGATTGTGGATATGATGTTGGGGTGTATACTGATTATCTCAGTGTTGGGTTATTCTAGACTAGTGTGCGGCTATGTTGGAAAATGCCACATGTGGCATGGCGAGGTGCATCGGATTATGTTATAGCAGAGTGGTTGGTATTCCAAAGATCAGCGGACGGCTGGGAAGGATTGCTTTCCTTAATTGGGCCTTTGTGACGGATGACGATATAGAGGTTTCTATTATTGATTCAGCTCCGGTATTGAAGGACTTTTTCGGATGCGTTCCTTATGGTCGGGCATGTCGTCGGGCGAGATTTTGGATTTTGGTATTGATTTGGTATCAGGCACCATATCATACGGCTCCGGCAAAAGTTATAGTATTGGAAGGAGCAGCTTCAGGCTTCTTGATATTGAGTTCGTTGGCAGGTCGAGGTGGCTATATATTAAGCATAGAGTTAGCTTGGTTGGCCCCGAGTTGTATTGTTGAGAGATAGGTTGATTCGATCGTTCTTGAGCTTGTTAGTGATCTGGGGAGATCTATGAGTCACTCTTCTGTGCTGTGAGACGTCATAATTAGTTGGATATGGGCACATGTGGTGTGGTTCTATTGACTATTCATAGAGAAAGTCGAGCAGTAAGAGAATTGAGTGTTGCTCGATAAATGGAGTATTAGTTATGATCTATCAGGTTGCGTGTCATATGTTATTTGTTCCACCGTAGGTGTAAAGGATTGCTTTGGTTTCAGACATCAAAAATTGTGCGTGGCTGCTGATTTTAGCATAGCGATTGAGGTGTTTCGTATGTAACAATGTTGGGATAGGATCGTGCATTGTGGCGAGGTTACGTGGAGTTATGACCTTTTGGGGTAGCTTCAAGTGTTCTATTTCTATGATGTGAGGCGGGGTCTCAGCCGTGTGTTTGATGGTACTGATGAGCTTGAGGTACAGCTCTTTCGTTTGAGTCATTCATCATGATTTGAGTATGTTCAGACTGTTTCTCATTGGTACGTGTATTATGCAAGTTGTGGCGTAGGCCTGTGTTGAGGTGCCATATCACCAGAGTGGCATGTTGGATTCGAGGTGATCGTTGGAGTCATTAATGAATACGAACAGATATGATTTCAGCTTGTTAGAAGGAAATTATCGAGGTTCGGCTCAGAATCTGCTATGGTATTAGTCTAAAAGTAAGTGGTTTCATGAATGGTTGATCTAAGAAATGTTTACAATTTATTGCGTGTTTCAATTATCGTTAGCAGTATCTGCTAATGGGAGTGTTGGGAATAAGACTTTAGTTGGTAAGAGGTTTTCTATCGGTATTTGGTTGTTGTGGATAACCACTGTGAATAGAAGTTATCGTTTCGAGTGCTTGGATCATGTGATATATCGTATGATTTCATTGAGGTTACAAGTATGGGTTATTACAGCTGGTTTGGGACTATCCAAAGTATAGGTATGAGGTTTTGATCGTATTGATGGTTTCAGAAGTGAAAAGGAGTTCTATGAATTATGGGCTAGACTAGACTGGGTAATTTCAGCTATGTTGTGTTGTCGGACCTATAATAGATAGGGTGATATGGGATCGCCCCGGGTATATGCTTGGTAAGGTCATTTAGCTATTGGTTGGCTTCTATGACAACTTTGAGTACGCTCAAGGACGAGCGTTTGTTTAAGTTGGGGAGGATGTGACAACCCGGCCCGTCGCCTCATGTGTTATTGCTCCGTTTCCCCCATTTCATGCTTCTTCATGTTTCGTTATCGGTATGTGGTGTGTTAGAGTTGGAAAAGAGACACTTAGTCTCTTTAAGGAAAGCTTAAGTTGGAAAAGTCAACCGGACGTTGACTTATGAGTTAGACGGCTCGGATGTGATTTTTGGCATTTCGATTAGCTTCGGGAGGTGATTTGTGACTTAGGAGCGTGATCGGAAGTAATTTTGGAGGTCCAATGTAGAATTAGGCTTGAATTGGCGAAGTTAGTATTTTGGTGAATTCCGGTTGATGGGTGAGATTTTGATCCGAGGGTCGGAATGGAATTTCGAGAGTTACTATAGCTTCGTAGGGTGATTTTGGATATGTGTGCAAATTTTCAGGTCATTCGGACATCGTTTGGTCGGGTTTTTGATCGAATGTGCAATTCGGAAGTTTTTAAGAAACTTAAGCTTTGATTTGATGAAATTTGAGGATTTTTATGTTAATAATAGTGTTTTGATGGTTCGAGCAAGTTTGAATAAGGTAATAGAGCATGTTGGTGTTTTTGGTTGAGGTCTCGGGGGCCTCGGGGTGAGATCGGGTGTTTAAATGAGAGTTTTTCAAGTTTGCTTCAGGTCTGTATTCTATCGTCTGGTATTTTCGCTTATGTAGAAATGGACCGCAGAAGCGGTTCCGCAGAAGCGAGTAAAGGAACACAGAAGCGGTTCTTGGCCTGGTGAGGAGTTTCTGCAAAAATGGAACAGTGTCCGCAGGAGCAGACTTTCAACAACAGAAGCGGTAATAGGTGATTCGCATAAGCGGATTTTTGGACGCAAAAGAGAGAATTTATAAACTTTAATGAAAACCGTATAAGCGGATTTTTGGCCGCATAAGCGGTCCTGCATAAGTGGAAACGGGACAGCGGAAGCGAAAAATCGCTATTGGCAGAAGGGTTTTATATCATTATTTCATCCTGTCATTTTTCCTCCATTGTTGAGCGATTTTAGGAGCTTTGGGCGAGAATTTTCGAGGGTTTTGACTGAGAAACGAATGGAGGTTAGTTCCTTGGCCAAATTATTCAAGTTTATGGTAGAATTAACATGGAAACTGGTTGAAATTCATTAAAAAAGGGTAAAGCTAGGGCTTGAGTTTTTGATATTTTCAAATTGGAATTTGATAGGTCATTTGAGCTCAGATTTAGGAGTTCTTGGTATGTACGGACTCGTGGCGAGATGAGGAATCCGGTAATGTGAGTTTTGTAATTTTCCGAGAAGCTAGCCCGGTGCTCGGGTCTTGCTAGTTTCGAGATTTCGCTATATTTTGATTGTTTTCGATCGGGTACTGTTCCCTTAGCATATTGTGATGTATTCACTCTGATTTTGGTTACATACGACGTGCGTGGAGGCCGATTTGAGGGGAAAAGGTATCGTAAGCTAGAGATTTCACCGGTTCGAGGTGATTAATACTTGTAAAAGATATCCTGAGGGTTTGACACCCCTGATTTGCACCCATAGTGTTATATTGAGGTGACTTGCATGCCAGATAGAGAGCGTGGGGTAGAGCACCGTTGGGGGATTGTGACTTGGTCCATCCCGGTTGTTGATTTTACCACGTATTTCACTATGACTTGTTGTTTTTCACTATGACTTGGGCTTATTGCCATACTTGGGGCTTATTGCCGACTGTTTGAACTCCTTGTAAGCTATCATCACTGTTTTCCTCAATATTTGAAATATTATTTGAACTCAGTCCATTTGAATTACACTGTTTCATGAACTCAGTTATATTTTTACTCAACCTTGAGTTTTAACTGCTATTTCAACTATTGTTTGAGCTGAGCATTTTTGTTTTACTAATGCCCGAGGGGCTTATGATTATTTTGGACTGATTGAGTCTGAGGGCCATGATTGAGGATCTGAGGAGTGATGTGAGGAGGCTTTCAGGCCTCGAGTGGTGTGAGGAGGCTTTCAGGCCTCGAGTGATTGGTGAGGAGGCTTTCAGGCCTCGAGTGATTGGTGAGGAGGCTTTCAGGCCTTGAGTGTATTATGAGCAGGCTTTTAGGCCTCGCAGTGATATTGTTCAGGCTTTCAGGCCTTAATGATAACGTTTGGGCTGTAGAAGCCCCTACGGAGTCTGCACACCCACAGTGAGCACGGGTACCCATGTGATTTGAGAGTGAGCCCAAGGGGCTGATGTTGTACTGTATGACTGATACTGAGCCCGAGGGGCTGATACTGATCTGAGTGATGTGACACTGTGCCCGAGGGGCTGATACTATTCTGAGCATTTGATATTGAGCCCGAGGGGCTGGTACTGATATGAGCTGTGCTCGAGGGGCGAACTTTTATGTGCTCATCTTGCATACGTATTTGCCTTCTTACCTGTTATACTGTAGTATTTATGCCCAAGGGGCGGATTTTCTGTGCCTATCAGCACTAACTGTTTGAAATCATTTTTGTAATTATTGAAAAGACCGTTTTCAAAAGAGATTTGAACTGAGACAAGGCATTTCTAAAGATATCACATATTTCTCTATCTTTCTTGAAAAATTGTACCCGGCTTCTATACAGGATGTTGGTTGCTTTACGTGATTTCTTACTGCTAAGTTGTTATTTACTCTTATTACTCACTGAGTTGGAGTACTCACTTTACTCCCTGTACCTCGAGTGCAGTTGCAGGTATTGTTAACCCGGTAGCAGGTTATTAACTGATTGAAGGTATTACTATTGTAGCAGAGCAAGGTGACCGTCAGCGTTCGCGGCACCGGACTTCATCTTTTGAACTCCAGTTTTTATTTTATATATACTATTGGCCCTGTAGTGTTGTTCAGTCTTCTTTAGATGCTCGTGACTTGTGACACCCCGGTTGGGTTGTAATTAACAGTTTTTAATGCCATTAAGTCATACTATCTATTCATTTATATATAAAAAAAGAAGTGGTCTATTTGAGAGGATTTGGGTTAGTTGACTGGCCTTGTCTTCACGAGAGGCGCCATCACGACCGGGTATAAAAATTGGGTCGTGACATCGCACTCAGCATTCACGCTCAACAGGTACCATATAGTAACCGTTGTCGCGTGCATCCCGATCCATATATCTCTCACAATAACTGAAATCAAACTAATTGTTGCGGCATGCAGCCCGCTGCGTACATCGCTGTAGCGCACAGCCCGAACCATATAAATAGTCGACTGCGCTCACTGGAGTTGTTCAAACTCCAGAGGGGCTCCTACAGCCCAAGCGCTATATCGATGCGGCGTGCAGCCCGATCCAACATATCGCTGCAGTGTAGAGCCCGATCCATATAAGAATCACTGCGTCGTGAAACTCGATCCATATACATATATATATACATATATATATATATATACATACATTTCTGCGGCATGCAACCCGATCCATAGATATAAAATCTTCACAACCTCTCAGTCATTAATATCACCATCAAACTCTCAGTCTATCTCAGTCATCAATCTCACAATCAGACCCTAGGTCTATCTCGGTAAAACAGGGAACTCAGCCCAAAACAATTTCCACACTTTTAAGAATATAGTGATAAGACATATTTGAGCAATAAACAGGTAAAGCACGATTGAAGATATTCTTTCAAACAATTAGACTGAGGAAAGATAGTAAAAATGCCCCTAAGGGTCTCAACAAGTCGGCACAAGGCCCCAAACATGGCATACAACCCAAAATACAATAATGTCAAACAATTAACTATCAAATACGTATCAAAATACTCATTCGGGATGGACTAGGTCACAATCCCTAGCGGTGCTCCACCCCACGCTCGTCATCTAGCGTGAAAATCACCTTAAAGTAACACAACGATGTGTAATCCGAGGTTTCAAACCCTAAGGACAGTATTTACAATCATTACTTACCTCGAATCGGCGAAATCTCTAGCTTGCGACGCCATTGCCCCTCAAATTGGCCTACACGTGCATCAAATCTATCCAAAATTAGAATGACTGCATTACAATATGCTAAGGGAACCAAGCCCAAGCGAAAACAATCAATAACGGGCACAAATCTCGAAATTACCAAAATTCGAGCCCCGGGCCCACTTCTCGAAACTCAAAATTTTCACATCATTAGATTCCTCATCTCCCCACGAATATATACATATCAAAAGTTCTCAAATCCGACTCCTAATGACTTTTCAAATCCCAAATCAAAAGTCCAATTTAACAAGCCCTAGTTCTTCAATTTTAGGCTTAGTTTCCATAAATTTCTAGGTGAATTTCACAATACAATCGAGTTTTAAGACCAAGATTCTTACCTCAAGCCGATTCCCCTTGAATCCCTCTTTCATTTCCTCCAAAAGTCCCAAAAAACGAGTAGCCATGGGTGAAAATAGACCCAAAATCGTGAACAAGATGACTTTAAAACATTCTGCCCAGCTACAGTAATTCCTTCTATGCAATAGCGGCCCCAGGCTCGCGATAGCGGAGCACAAATTTCCCAGTCCTCAAAATGGCCTATGCGATCACGACTGTAGCCATGTGATCGCGATGCCTTGACTTCTCAACCTATGCGAACGCGAACAATTCCCCGTGAACGCGAAGCTTCACCATCCAACTATGCGATTGCGAAAGCCCAACCGCGATTGCGATGAACAAAAATACGGCCTCCCATTTTTCCTTCGATGCGATCGCAGTACGAGGCTTGCTATCGCGAAGGCCAAAATTGCTCTGCACTGGCTGCCGCATTTTCTGTAGATTCCGTAAGTCCAAAACTCCCCATTAGCCATCCGAAATCACCCCGAGGCACCCGGGACCTCAACCAAAAGCATCAACACATCCTAAGACATCATCCAAACTTGTTCCAATCATCAAAATATCTCAAAAAACACTAAAACCATCAATTCACATCGAATTCAAGCCTAAGTTCTTCAAAAACTTCCGAAACACGCATCTGATAAAAAACCCAACCAAATCACCTCCGAATGACTTGAAATTTTACACAGATATCCCAAATCACATAACGAAACTACAGTAACTCTCAGAATTCCATTCCGACTCCCGGATCAAAATCTAACATATCAACCGGAAATCGCCAAACTACTAACTTTAACAATTCAAGCTAAATTCTACACCGGACCTTCAAAACCAATTCTGATCACGCTCTTAAGTCATAAATTACCCAACCAAGCTAACCAAATCATAAAAATTCCAATCCAAGCTCATATACAATAAGTCAACTCTTGGTCAAACCTTTCAAATTCAAAGCTTTCCGCTAAGAGTGTTCCTTCAAATTCATTTCGATTTTCCTGAAGACCAAAAAAAAAAACAGCGATCTACATCAGTCATAATACATTGCACGGGGAGAGTGATGCCCGAGAACTAGCGATCAAAGTGCAAAAGTTCAAAACGACTGGTCGGGTCATTACAATGGTCTTTCCCAATTCTTTATCTTATCCACTAGTCTGCTAATATTTTTCAAAAGCAACAAATATTCAAATTTTTTTACAAATACAAAGACAACTCAATTCTCCTTAATACCAATAAGTTCAATGTTCAAATTGCAGGTTCGTCATCCTTTTTATTCATCCTTGTAAAAAGCTTTATTCATTTCGACTCAAGTTACTTGCGCTTCTATATAGCGTATAACAGATTATTTTGACTAATTTTTTGCTTATATATATATATATATATATATATATATATATATATATATATA
>MU695085.1:0-20707 GCA_026770625.1 Nicotiana glauca | reverse complement strand
TACCAATGAATGATGACATGAATCTGTTCTTGATTATAGGTTTAGGGTTTAAGTTTTCTGTTTCAATCAAGGTCTATTCTCTGATTTTTGGAAATGCTCGAATCTCTGTTATGCTTTTTGTGTTAATTGGATCAGTTACTATTTGGGCCTTGGGTTTTTTCTGACCCACTCGCAAGGGTAGCCCATTAATTTGGTCTTTTATTGGGTCAAAATAGACACAGGAAATGGTTGGGGTAATTTTCAGGGGATGCAAGGGTAGTTTGGGTAATTGGTGTGGGAAATATCCCTGTAACAGATTGGGGAAGCCCCTAGAAGCTTCTAGTAGGGGTCTCTTTTGAATTCTCAGGAATATAATAGGCATTACTTGCAAAATAAGTCACAATTTTAGGGACTAAAAATGTAAAAATAAAAATCTGAACTTGCACCTCCTCTTTGTCTATAAAAGGACATTCCTATGCCTTAATAAACAAGTTTGGTACCCCAAAATTCCCCCAAAAAATATTTGTCAAGCTCAGATCTGAAATTAAAAATTTCATGTCACAATCTCCTATTCTAAATCTGAATTCATTTAAAAAATCCAAAATACTGTTGCATTGAGATTTCATGTAGCTTCCTAGTTAGATTTTGAACAACTTGAGGTCAAATGAGTTTGTATTTGATCAATCGGCTGCTGAAAGTTTCAAAAGTTTCTAGGCTGTTTGAGTTAAATTTGGAATTGCTGTTGATTTTTGTCCATCACTGCTGCTAGAATTGCTTGCTGCTGATCCTCTATCTTCCTTTTCTGTCCTGTTTCCAGGTATATTTCAATTTCAAGTAGTGATGAAGCTGAGTTCATATGTAGAAGATCATTTTGAAGTTAAGTAATAAGAAATCCATACTGGTGGTTGAATTGTATGCCACTGTTAGAAATTGGCTTTAGTATTATTAATATTTGATTCATTTGAGATCTATTCGAATTGTATTAATGAATTGTGGACTGTGTAAGTTGGACTTTAGAAGGATTTGAACTGTTACTTTAACTGTGAGCATTAGAATTAATAGGTTGAAAATATTAGAAATCATTTACTTATATTTTGTTGAGATTGTTTATAACTTTATTTAGTATGGTAGAACTTTGAATTCAGCAAAAATTAGGACTAAAGTGATCAGGCCTCATTCATGCTGTTTAAATTGAGCAGGAAATCAGTAATATATAATTAGTTAACATCATGTTTTTCTGTGCTGAAATTAGTGAGTAATGTTAGTCGTACAAAGCTTCAATCCAAAAAAATAAGAAAATAAAAGGAGCCTCAGAACGTTTGAATTTATTAGAATTGCAATTAGTATAATCGCAACAATTTAAAATCAAATCTATCTAGCAACTATTAAACCGGCTGTTTCAATTTGTCGTTTCGTTTCTAAACTCAATTAGCTGTATAAAATGAAATTAGTTAGCTCCTGATCGTTTTAATCTAATAATGGTTCATGAGTTAGATTGGGTATTATTTTGCCAGGCTAAGTTTGAAGCCTAATAGCATTGAAGAATTTTGAATAAGAACCAAGGGTCCAAATATAGTAGTACTTTCTTTAAAAAAATAATAATTAGGAATATTAAAAATTAATCCATAAATATGAAATTGAGTCTTGAGTTAGGTAACGGATTCAAGCTAAAAGGTTTTATCCTTTTGTTTGAATTCGGACTTGAATTCGAGATTTGAATTTATATTCATGGATTGATTAGCCTTAGAGACAAAACAAAAAAAATTAGTTACTTTAGTTTGGACTTTAATAATAAAATGAGACGAGCCTCGCCAAATCAAATACATAGTTGCGGGGCCCCCATTAATTACTTAATTCAAAAAAAATACTTAGTATTCGGGACAGGCCGTTTAGTGAATTTCACGGCCTTCCCAAAAGATAACAACACGTTAGTCGCTTTAGGCGCTATTTTTAATAATCTTACCTTCCTAATACGGGTGTGCATTTCATGCGACCCGAATCCAAATCAAAAAATATTAAATAGGAATGTGTCGAGGATCCGGGTGCATTTCATGTGACGTGATCCGAAAATACATTCTTAAAACGACGTTCACTTTCTTAAAATAAAAATAACCAAAGCGGTAATTAATTGTCAAAATTGCACAAATAGGATAACATGTATAAAATTAAAATTTAGCCAAATATAGCAGTTGAGCGACCATGCTAGAACCACGGAACTCGGGAATGCCTAACACCTTCTCCCGGGTTAATAGAATTCCTTACCCGGATTTCTGGTTCGCGACTATTAAATAGAGTCAAATCCTTCCTCGATTCGGGATTCAAACCGGTGACTTGGGACACCATAAATCTCCCAAGTGGCGACTCTGAATCTTAACTAAAAACGAATCCCAATTCGATTGTCCTTTAAGAGGAAAAACTCCTCCCTTCTTTATTATATCCCCTCCCCGGGGTGTAGTAAAACTAAAAGCTCGGTAAAAAGGAGGTGTGACATGTCCCTTTTTAATATTTAACCGCATAAAAATAAAAACAACGGAATTAAAATCATAAGCGGAAGTCTCAAATTTAGATTGCTGAATGAAATACGGAATTCCAATATGTATCTCTACCCCCGGAGCTGGAGTCACATACTTGTGAACATCTAAGAAGCTCTAAATGCAAAGTCTGAAAGAAACATCTCTGTTTTGTCTTGGATACAATGAGATAACAGTCAAATATAAAGGATAGGGGAGACGCCGGGCTTGCGGACGCCTGCAAGGCTACCTCAGTGTCACGCTGGACTAGAAACCTGCACCCAAGCTACTGGAATTGCTGACCAAAACCTGGATCTGTGCAAAAGAACACAGAGTGTAGCATCAGTACAACTTACCCCATGTGCTGGTAAATTCCTAACCTAACCTCGGCGAAGTAGTGATGAGGCTAGGACCAGACTACTAGATAATCTTGTGCAGTTCAAATATATACATACAACGGAAAGAAATACCGGAAGTAAACAGACAATAACAGAAGGGGGAACATGTTATGGGGAGGCAACAGTTCCTATTAGGAAACCACAATATAAAGATAGAAGCAGCCAAACAATTCACAACGAATCAAGAAACGAATATTCCAAATAAAACACACTTGAATCAGCAACTGTGGCGGTGTGCAACCCGATCCTCAAATATTGCTGTTGCGGCGTGCAACCCGATCAATGAATATCATTTAGCATTATTGTGGCGTGCAACCCGATCTTCAAATATCATTGTTGCGGCATGCAACCCGATCTATGAATATCATTTAGCATTATTGTGGCATGCAACTCGACCATCAAATATCATTATTGCGGCGTGCAATCTGATCCATGTGTATATTATTTATCATTGTTGCGGCGTGCAACCCAATACTTGAATATCATTTATCACTGTTGCTGCATGCAACCCGATCCACCAATATCATTCCTCCTCATCCAAACAGCAGTCACAAATACGGGGCAAAGAATTAAACAAACAATTGAAGAAAATCTCGGCAAGGGAATACAATAAAGCAGTTAAATCCCGGCAAGGGAACACTATCAATAAACTCAATATTTCGGCAAGGGAGAAAATCAACAACCAGCAAGACGTCCCAGAAAGGGAATAACCATTAAATCATCTATTTCTTTCGTTTCTTACTTTATAATTCACTTTTTCATTCTAGCCAATGCTCTAGAGAATCAGATAATCATAATATCTGTCATATGTTCCTTACAATATATAGGAATTCTCAATTAAGCATGGAAATTTCAATAAAATCATGATAATCGCATTATAAGGGCTCACGGTCATGCTAGACACCAATGTATAGATACTCGTCACCATGACTATACACCATACTCGACAATTAGCAAGTAGCAAATAAGACTCAACTCTTGTTCCCTCAAGCTAAGGTTAGACTAAACACTTAGCTCAACTTCCACGGTCAAATTAATCCATAACAATCGCTTTCCCTCTCGAATTAAGCTCCAACTCAACCAAATCTATACAATAATGACTTCATAGTATCAATATGTTCTAAACAAATCAAACCCAATGTCTAATTATAGCTTTTTCATCATTTTTTCCCAAAAGGTTAAAAATACCCCCCGGGCCCACATGATCAAAAGCCCGAGGCTCGAACCAAAACCCGATTACCCGTTACCCCATGAACTCAAATATATAATTTATTATGGAATCGAACCTCGAATTGAGGTCCAAAACCCCCAATTTTAGAAAACCTAGATTCTACCCAAAATACCCAAATTTTCCAATTTAAATCCTAGTTCTGAAGTTGAAATTAAGTTAAAGGATGTTAAGGAGTGAAGAAAATGAGTTAGAAATCACTTACTAATTGTTCTGGGGAAGAAGAGTTGTTTGAAAAATCGCATCTTATGTTTTGGGTTTTTGAAAAAGTAAAAAATAACTGAAATTCCCGACTATATATAGCCCCGGAAGATCCAGCACGGACCGCACAAAAATGGACCACGGCCGCGCTGAAGTGGACAAAAATACAACTATCTAAATCTTCCAGCGCGGACCGCACAAAAGGGAACTCGGCCGCGCCGGTTGACTTGGAAAAATACTGGCTCTCTAAAGTTAGCCACGCGGACCGCGCATGGACAACCGCAGCCGCGTAGCTTCCACAGCGGACCGCGCTAAGGCAATCGCGGCCACGCAGCACGCACCGCGGACCGCGATAAGGCGACCGCAGGCACGCTGGAGCCTGCAATTCCTCCTGAACCTGGAACATATGTTATTTTTATGTCTAAGACCTCTCGGAACCTACTCGAAATTCACCCAAGCCCTCGGGGCTCACAACCGAACATACACATAACCTCAAAACCAACCTACAAAATCATCTGTGCAACCAAATCACCAAAACAACATCATAAACATCTAATTAGGCCTCAAGACCCATGATTTCTTTTCAATTTCATAAAACATCAAGTTTAGAGTTTTTAGTCCAAAATACGTCAAACGACGTCCGAATTCAACCAAACTTTACAAAAAGCGCTCAAACGATATATAAGACTTGTACCGGGCGTCAGAACCAAAATACTACCCTGATACCACCATCTTGTAATCAAATTTTATTTCCAATTTCCTTAATTATTTTTAGAAAATAATTTCTCACAGAATTCATATCTAAGATTTCTGGCTACGCGCCCGGACTGCATATGCAAATCGAGGCAACTGAAAAATGAGGCTTTCAAGACCTCAGAAGTACGAAAATGACTAGGAAACAGGTGATGACCCTTTGGGCCGTCACACTAGAGAGGTTGGTGACTGCGATAGGGCCTTAGTGTTGAGCTGTGAGCTACGTAAGTGTATATGGATCAGGTTGCACGCCGAAACTATGAGCTATGTGAGTGTATATGGATTGGGTTGCACGCCGCAACTATGAGCTATGTGACTGTATATGGATCGGGTTGCACGCCACAACGAGCCTTCGGGCTATTTATCTATGTTGGATCGGGTTGCACGCTGAAACGAGCCTTATAGCTGTTTATATATTGGACGGAGTGATTGAGGTGTTGAGACGAGTTGAGTGATTGTTGTCTTGAGACGATGTACTTGCTTTCGATTATCTGTTACACTTAGCTGTTATCTATTCTTGTTGTGCAATTTCTAAAAGACTTGATATTTGGTTTACTTGATCACGAACTGATTTGACTTGAACTGCTAGATTTGAAATCATGTCTATTCTTTATTGAGGCTTACTGAAATAAACAGTATTTGAATAGCTCGTCATTGATTCTCAGTTTCTTATTTTTTTCGGTTACTTACTGAGTTCGAAGTACTCACGTTACTCCCTGCACCTTGTGTGCAGATCTAGGTGAGCCGGTCGCATAGATTGTTGAGTTCGTGCGCATTTGGCTATCGGAGGCATACAAGGTAGTTGTCGCCGCAACCCTTGTCTCTCCTTCTATTGTTATTTTTTCTTTCTATTTTGGTATTTGGTGGAATATTGTAAACTCTAATTCTAGACTGGTTTTAGATGCTCATGACTTAGTGACACCCCGATGTCAGGCTATCTTTTTCGCACTTTTATTTTGAGTTAACTCTTTTATGAAATTTCTGTTATAAAAAGTTTTGGACTTATTCAGCTCTTAATTTCTCCTTGCTTGGCCAGTCAAGCGGCCATTTATAATAAAGTAAGAACCTTTAACCGAAATAAATTAAGTGGGTCTACTTCTCAGCTCTTAATTTCGCTTGGGTAACTGAATATTATATTTTCATTCTCCTTGCTTGTTTAAAATCAATGAATTTTTAGAACAAATAATAAGGTTTGGACTAAAGTTATTGAGTTTACGAAACCTATAATCTATATATACTAATTACTCCGTCCTTAATCATATCTACAAAGGCGTTAATCTATACTATATTAAAAACACAAAGGCCCTTAGCAAAATATCGTTCACCTTTTTTATCCCGTTAAAGAAGAGTTCATATTGGACAAAATCAACATTTAAAATTATTTCCTAATATTTAGAAATTTTAGATCAACTAAACTTTGTGCTTTAAATTCTTCCTTGTTTAAACTAGGTAACAAATTCTAATATTTAGGACTTTAAAATCAATTAAAAAATAAATTGTTAAAGAATAAAAGAAAGGAAAAACTATCAACAACCCCAAATCAATAACAAACCATTGGGAAGAATTAGTGGTACGTGCATTAAAAAATTGTTACTAATTGTAAGCACGTGATTTTTGTCCTATATGAGAAATACTCCAAAAAATTCAAAATAAAACAGTTTTGGGGTTGTGTGCAATTTTGAGATTATTTGTGGCATTTTTGGATAATTGTTTGTATTTTTCTATGCGTGTTTATTTGTTTCAATTAAGGAAAATACAAAAATATATCGCTTTTGCATTAGGATTTAATTTACAATTAAAAGTAATTAAGTTTGTTTTACAAAATGAAAAAATCACAAAATATGTATTTTTAGCATTTAATGTCTAAATTGTGTGATTTTATTGTAATTGACGTTTAATTTTGTGTGATAATTATTATTAGGAGTTGATTAGTATTTTAAGTTAATTTTGGTTTTATTAATTTAATTTAGGATCTTTAAGTTTAATTTTAGAGCAAATAAACGAAAAGAGAACAAAAAGTAGAAGGAAATTCGGATAGGGTCATAGTTCAAATTAAACAAACTAGGCCCAAGTGTCTCACAAACCCAACCCAAAACTCACCGGGTTGACCCGTCTCGCCCCAGCACATAACCAAACCCCCCTCATTTCATTTCATTTTCCTTACACACCCTAACACCAAAAAACCCTAAAGACCCCCTTCTCTTCAACACCCCAAGCCGCCAGCCCTCACGACCAAACAACCCCCATCTTCCCCTCCAGACTCGCCGGAAAAAACCCAACTCCATTCCAACCATTTCTTCCATCGATCACCTACTGCCAAAGCGACCTCCCTCACCATCGATCACCCTCAAAACAACACTCCATCTCCATGTGAACGACAACAACAAACACCATGAACCACCCATCTCCACCAGTAGCCCATCACCATCGACGTCCAGCAGTCACCAACAGGCAAACGACCACATCCATGGCTGCTCGTCAGTCACCAGATCACCGACCAAAACCAGGCGACCACCATACCCCAGCATCGTCCTTCTTCTTCTTCGTCGACGACATAACGTCAAACAGCAATTTCTGCCGCTCGACGAAATGGCTTCACTGTCCAGCCCCACTCCAGCTCGACGAAAACACCATTTCCAGCCATGAACCAGCTCCAAAACGAACAGCTGTTCGTCGTCAACCACCCAACTTCATCAGTCATTGTTATTTATTTTGTTCGTTGTCATCTTCAGTTGTTCGTTGTTTGTCGTTTGTTTAAAACGATCGATGGCTGGACATATTTTGTTTCCGTAGAAGTTGAAGTCTTCGTCCAAGATTCTGGTTCGATGTTGTTCATTTCGTTTAAATTCGTTTAAAGTTTTCTTCATTTTGGTTTAATCAGAAAGTTTCTTCAGGTTTTCCCTTCATCTTCTTTGTTTTGTTAGTATGATTCTGTTTTAATAGTTGTGTAAAATATTTAGAGTTTATAACTTGTGTTTCATTTTTGTGTTCATTATCCTACCATGCTTTAGCTTCATTTTTGTTGTCTCTTGTTAAATCATTGAATCCTTCATCTTGGTTGTATTGCTGTTGGATTTAAAGTTCAACCGATGTTGAGGTTTAGTAATTTAAATCTACTAGATTGTGCTAATTCTGATATGAATCTGACTTTGTTGAAGTGATTCTTAAATGTTGTTGATTAGGAGTTTGTTTAGTGAGATTAATTGTTAAATTTGATTAGGAATTTGGTTATAGCTATAGTGATATGGTGTTTAATTAGGAATCAGTTTTGGTTATAGTTGATAATTTTGTTTCAGATTAAAGATTCGGGGGTAAGAATTGTAATTTCAGTAACTTCAGGGGTAATACGGGAATTGACCACTTGCAGAATTATTTAAATTAAGTGCTCTGTCCACTAATTTAATATAATAATATATTTATTTAATAATAGTGGGAAACAAGACATAATGATTTTAAAAGTAGTAATTAAATACACCTACCCATAACTTTGATTTTTAAAATAAAGAAAAGACAAGGATTAGTGGGGAGCAAGACATAGTGATGTAAAAAGAGAGCTGGAAAGTTAAAAAGGGAGTAGAGGTAATAATAAAAGTTTTTCTTTTTGACAACTGTAAAGGGGGAGGGGGATGGAAAGTATTCAAGGTTGGGTATAAATAAGAGGAGAGTTTTGACAGAATGTGGATCTTCTTTCTGGTAGAAAATCAGTGCTATAAATAGAGAAAGTTTTAAGGAGTCAGGGGGTTCAACTAATACTGTTTCGTTGACAACTAAAGAGAGCTTCAATTTTAACTGTAAAGTTATATTTCCGAGTTCATCTTTTGGTTGCTGGTAATTATGTTTGGTATTTCTGGTTGTATACCCGGGTTTTTCGTGTTGGTGTTGCTGTTCGGTATCTTTGAAATTCCTACTGGTTCTCCTGGAATTTATTTTGCTGGGTTCTCTGACTGTTGTTGGTTGTTGCTGTTGTTGTATACTACTATTGTGCTGATCAATCCTGTTTCTTCTTCTTTTTCCAATACCAGGTACACTTTCGAATCAATACTGATGTAGCTGTGAGATGTAAAAGTGAAATGAAATGTTAGGGTGATTGATGAATTAAGTGTTGTATCTGTAGTTTAATAAATATGTGATAAGTATTTTTAAAATCTAGTTTCATGACTCAATAAGAATGCATGGTGTAGTTTTTGTGCCTAACTGAAATTTTAATTGTTTAAAATCGCAGTCTGTAGTCGTCAGTTGTACATGAAATATAGTTAGTTAATTAATTTGTAGAATGAACAAATAGTTAACAGATTTACTGCTTATATTTCATCTCTAGTTTTCTTTTGTATTCAAGGCAAATTTAAACCGTTGTTTGATTCCATTAGGCAAAATATAGGCCAATGTTTGAATCCATGTTTATAACATTTCCTAGCCGTTAGTTCCATGAATCTCAATTATTTAGAAATGTTAAGTTTAAATAAATTTGGAGAATGGTTAGTTTGTTTAAATATTTTTGTCAATCTCGTATGCGTATTATAATTTCAGTTTTAGTAGTTCGCTTATAGAATAAGGCACGGAATAATTTTTCATTTTTACAAGGTCGAGTGTAATTTTCCGGTAACATCTATTGTAATCTAACAACTAATAAGAGGCCCAAGCTTGTCAAGCATGTAAATTAATTAGGACCTTTTCTCTTTTAGTTTAGAGACAAAAAAATAAATAGCAAATAATAGTCGCCTTAGGATATCCTTAAATAAAATAAATGAGATGAGCCTCGCCGAATAAAACACATAAATTGCGGGGCCCTCATGAATGTATATATTAAAATACTTAGATTTGGGGACGGGTTTTTAGCGAATTTCACAGCCTTCCCAAAATATAATAATGCGCTAGTCTCTTTAGGCGCGTTTTTAATAATTTACCTTCCTAAACTCGGGATGCACATTTATGTGACCTAAATTCAAATCTCGACGGAGTCGAAATATGTCAATAGCCACGAGTACATTGATGTGACGTGGTTCGAGATGTATTTTCACGACGTCACAATTCTCATAAATAATAATAATAATAATAATAATAAAGCGGTAAATGATCTTTAAAATTGCACTATAGGATAACATGTATTTAAAATCAGATATCAAGCCATTTATAACAGTTTAAGCGACCATGATAGAACCACGTGATTCGAGGGTGCCTAACACCTTCCCTCAGGTCAACAGAATTCCTTACTTAGAATTTCTGGTTCGCAGACTTCATTTGGAAAATCGAAAATTTCGTCGATTTGGGATTCAAGATAAACCGGTGACTTGGGACACCAAAAGCCAAACCTTTCCCAAGTGGCGACTCTGATTCATTAAATAATCCCATTTCGAATAATGTCACTTTAAATTGGAAAAACTCCCTTGTACAATTATCCCTCGGGGTAGGTGTGCACAAAAGGAGGCGTGATTGCTATGGCGACTCCGCTGGGGATACAAACCCAGAACTTCGGTTCAGGGTTTAAGAATTCGAGTTTAGATAAATTATTATATTTAGTTATATCTGATTTTTTTTTACATGTTTCATGCTTAATGTGCTAAATGTTACCTCTTTGATATTATCTGGATTGTACATATAAATTGTGCCGAAACCAATCTCCTCTCTGAGTCTTCTAAATCATGAAGAAGGGTGCACTTCATGTGACTTCTTTTCTGTATAGTATCTAATTCCGACTTTAGAACAAGGTTTGTATAAGTTGCGAAACCGGCGAAGCTTCTGTATTCCCGGGCTGCTGCCTCCCCCTCGGCTCGAGCTGTCCGCTCGGGTAAGCCAGGTCTAGAACAAACACCGAGGTTCTGAACTTAGAATAACTCAACTTCATGCCGGATCCCTAGTAGGAACGCTTATCTGCATCATGTGCATTCTTGACTTAGGGGACTCAACACAGGGGTTGGGTTCGTCTAGGAATAGCAACCTTAAATAGAAAAGACCATCTTGATGCATCCTACATATGTTCTATGCATTTATTTGTTTCGGACCCGCATGTTGACCGGCTTCTGAATCTCGAGAATATTGTGAAAGTGAAAAACAACAAAAAAAGGGAGAGAATTACAGTGTAGAGAGTTAATGGCCTATTTTTAGAAAAACCAATGCCCAAATACTGTCGGAACTCTGCCAAAATTTTGAAAAAAAAAATATGTTATCATTTTTAAAGTAGCAAAAAAAAAAAGAGTCTTTATTTTGTTCTTCTTGTTTTCAAATTGTTCGGTTAAAAAAAAAAGAGTCTCTATTTTAATTTGGAGAATATGTTGTTAAAAAGAAAAAAAAGTTTTGTTCTAAAAAAAAAATAATAATAATAATATATATATATATATATATATATATATATATATATAGTTCGTCTTATTTGACCAAACTACGCGGGTCTGAATCTCAACAGATGTGAGATACGTAGGCAAACCACATTTGTTCCGGCCCCAATTTTCAAAAATCCAAAAATATTTTTCTTTAGTTCCTTCCTTAGAAATCTTTCATTAGAAAATTCAAAAAAAAAAATGGTTTCTTTCTCTCTAATGCCTTTCATCTAAAAAATACGAGTTTCCTTCATTCTGAAGTCTTTTTCAAAAAAAAAATCCAAAAACAAATATCAGAAAAAAAAAGCTCTTTAGCTGTCTTTATTTTGTAAATATCCATAAAAACTTTGAAAATTTGAGTCCAAAAATATTTTCGCTTTTCTTTAGAAGTGCTTTTGTAAATAAACAAAAACTCAAAAATTCAAAATATTTTTCTTAAAAGTTCCTCTTTCAAAAATTAAGAGGCAATATCCAAAATCAAAAAAATTTATTTTCTTTCTTCTTTATAAAAAGAGAAAAAAATAAAAATTCAAACAAAAATATTTTCTTTTTACTTCTAAAATTCTCAAAGTTCCAATCCAAATAAAAAAAAAGAATTTTTGGAAGTCTCTCTTTCAAAAATAAAAATAGAGTCAAATTCAAAAATCCAAAAAAAAAAAATCCTTTTCTTCTCTTAAAGCATTTTTTTTTTAGAAAATTCTAAAAAGAAACAAAATTCCAAAAAAAATTCCTTTATTCTTTTAAAGCAATTTTTTTAAAAAAATTCCAGAAAAAAAAAAAAGAGTTAGCTTATTTGCCCTGAACTACGCTGGTTTGATTCTCACCGGATGTGAGATACGTAGGCAATCCTCATCGGGTCCAACCTCCTTTCTGCAAAAATAGCCCAAAAATGTCAAGATTTTAATTTTTGTCATAAATAAGTCGGGTGATGCCATCCTTGTTTAAAATAAGTCGAATGTCCCCAAAAGGGCGCCAGAAGGTTGTTTTTGGAAGAATAGCCACTCTGAGTCATTTTTAAATGGTTTGCGGGCACAACCTTAAAATCTTCCTCCCAGAAGTGCTGAAAGGCCGTACCTGCAAAACCAAGTTTTTTTAAAAAGAAAATTTTGGAAAATAGCCACTTTTTCCTTTTAGCTCAAAATAAATCATTAAAATACTCCTTAGATGTCTCTCAAAAATAAAAAGAAAAAAATCTAAAATATACAAATTTTGAAAATTTGAGTCCGAAGATATTCCCAAAGTTCCAATAAAAAGAAAAGAAATTTTTTTAGAAGTCTTTCTTTCAAAAATAACAAAAATCAAAATCAAAAATCAAATATATTTCCTTTCTTCTTCTAAAAGCATTTCTTTCAAAAATTAAAAAAAAAATGAGTTAGTATATTTACTCCATTCTCAATCTGCCCGAACTACGCAAGATCTAATTCATGCGGGGTCATGATACGTAGGCAATTCCCATCGGATTCGATCATATCCATAGAATTAATTGAGTGAAAAAAAATGTGAAAAAATAAATAAAAGAGTGACAAAACAAAAGAGTAAAAAAAAGAGTGCCAAAATATAAAAAGCGGCAAAAAAAAATCAAAACTGAAAAAAAGAGAGCGAAAAAAAAGAGTGAAAAAAAATTATTAAAAAAATAAAATAAAATGAAAGAGGTACATACTGAAAGGGCTTATGGTCGGAATGATTTGTGAAGTTGAGGAATGTGATCCGGCACTGAAGGCCATTGCAGCAATTGCCGAGACAGAAGAAAAGCCACAAAATGGCCGCCAAGCACGAAAGTTCCCCATCAGACGGGAGTCTCGGTACCCAGTCTTGCTATCCTTTCTGGATCCGGATTATCTCATGGTGTGATTCAGATGTTTTACTTTATTGTCTTACTTTCCGGTGTAAACCCTTCTTCTTCAAAATTTAAAAAATAAATCAAAAAAAAAATTAAATGAAATTCATATTTCATTTTCCCAGAATGTCTCTTTTCTTAATCTTGTCATTTTTCTTATTCTCTTTTCAGTTCTGTTAAATCCCGATTTCAATAACATGACATGCTTGCGGACTTCATGCCCGGATCCTGAAAGCTGTCAGGCCTCAAAATAATGAATCAAGAGCCAGAATGCAAAGATGATAAAGTTTAAGGAAATAAGACAAAGAGTTGGAAAAGCTGAAGGAAAATTGGGTCCGGATTGGAAAGGTACATACATTGCAACAAGAGTACTGCCAAAAGAATGCGTTGTACTTGGGACACATTGAAGGAAATATCCTTGAAATAACTGTCAATGCAGTCAAAAGGTACTATGTTGGATCCTCCATATAGTTATAATATTTTCTGGTTGAGATGACAAAGGCTTTCATTCTCGCTACCCAATCACTATCAACCCTTTGCAAACCCTTTGAGCCGATTACCATTCTTTGACTACCCTCTTTGGAACCTGAAAGTGTCAAAAAAAAAAAAAAAAGAAAGATAGAATTGAAAAAATGAAAAATGAAATAGAAGAAAAAAAAAGGAAGAAAAGACAAAAAAAATGAAATGAAAAAAAGAGGAAAAAGAAAGAAAAGAAGAAGAAGAGAGAAAACGAAGCAAAACAGAAAAATAAAAGAAAATCAAAAAACAAAGTTTGCTTGAACTACGTTCTGACTTGATTCCGAAAGGGTACATAGGCAGCCTCTATCTGGGGTTCAGTCACATCACAACGAATAAAATCCAAAGTCCCCCAAAAATGAAAGACGTGATGAATTTCTAAGAGTCGGACGGTTTACACAGATCAGGCATCCAGTCCAAAAGGCATGTCATGTTCATTGAAGTCAGTATGTACTCCAGATAAGCCCTTCTTTCCTTTCCCCGAAAGGGACACTTCTTGTTTTTAAACTCATTCTCCATTTTATTGTTTGTTTTCTTTGAATCCCTTTCGGTCTAACACTGTTTCAAAATTGAGACAAAGAAAGGATGGCAAGGCTGATTCACAGGGTTCTCATTTGATGCGAGCCAATGTGCAAAAGATACCCAGCCTTAGAAGGTGCATCAAGTCGACCTCAACTGGCCATGGCAGCCGATGCTCAGGAATCAAAACTCTTGGAAGGAGAAAATCAAATTAAAGCGCCTAAAGGCCATTGAAGTTGAAAGGGCTGAGTCTCACGTGGCTAATCGCCTCAGCAAAAGTTGAAGAAGCCAAGGTACCCCAAATGCTCTAAAATTAAAGCTTGGAAGGAAGAATCCAGCATAAAATTCCTACGAAGGCGAAAAAAAGTTGGAAAGGTTAAGTCTCACGTGACTAGCCGTTGCAGCAAAGTTTGAGGAGCCAAAAGTTCCCCAATGTTTTAAAAAAAAAGGGATAAAAAAAAACAAAACAAAAGAAAAGGAAGTAAGAAAGGAAAGGCCTACGAAGGCAAAATAAAGTCGAAAAGGTTCAGTTCCACCGACCAACCGTCATGGCAAAATCTGGAAGAAACCAGAGGTTCTCAGGGCCTGAAATGAAATTGGTCCTCAGGGAGCAAATAGTTGCAGTTTGAGTTCTTCATCAAAGAAGTCGGGCCGGGATCAAAGCAATGAAAGCCACAAAACTAAGCACCGTTTTATACTAACAATTGTTCTTTGTTTGAAAACAGGAAATGGGTACAATCCAAAAGCGACCTTGCAAGAAGCAGATGCAACAAAAGAGAAACTACACACAAGGGCTAGAAACAGCTTTGCAGCAATAATCAATCCAAAGGGGAAGTCTCTTCCAAATTCTTTCCAACATTTTTACTCATTTTTCTTAAATTTAAAAAAAAAAACAAAAAACAACAAAAAAATAATAATAATGAAAAAAAAGAAGTAAAAATAAAAATCCCAAAAGAAAATTCATGGTAGCATAGAAATCCCGGCATAACCCGAGGATCTCCCTGGCATAACCCAAGGAGCTTTTTCTTTCCAAATACCGGCCAAAAAATCGAGGATCTCCCAGGCATAACCCAAGAAGCTTGTTCATTCCAAATCCCGGCCAAAAAACCGAGGATCTCCCAGGCATAACCCAAGGATATTTTTCTTTCCAAATCCCCGCCAAAAAATTGAGGATCTCCCTGGTATAACCCAAGGAGCCTTTTCTTTCCAAATCCCGGCCAAAAAAATCGAGGATCTCCTTGGCATAACCTAAGGAGCCTGTTCTTTCCAAATCCCGGCCAAAAAATCAAGGATCTCCCTGGCATAACCCAAGGAGCCTTATCTTTCCAAATCCCCGGCCAAAAAACCGAGGATCTCCCTGGCATAACCCAAGGAGATTTTTCTTTCCAAATCTAGGCCAAAAAATTAAGGATCTCCATGGCATAACCCAAGGAGCCTGTTCTTTCCAAATCCCGACCAAAAAATCGAGGATCTCCCTAGCATAACCCAAGGAGATTTTTCTTTCCAAATCCCCGGCCAAAAAACGAGGATCTCCCTGGCATAATCCAAGGAGATTTTTCTTTCCAAATCACGGCCAAAAAACCGAGGATCTCCCTGGTATAACCCAAGGAGCCTTTTCTTTCCAAAATCCCAGCATAACCCGTAGATCTCCCTATCATAACCCAAGGAGTTTTTTTTTTTCGAAATCCCGACATAACTCGTGGGCCTTTTCCGGCATAACCCGTGGGCCTTTTCCGGCATAACCCGATGACTTTCCCGGCATAACCCGTGGACCTTTTCCGGCATAACCCGATGAATTTTACTGGCATAACTCGTGGACCTTTCTGCCATAACCCGATGACTTTCACGGCATAACCCGTGGATCTTTCCGGCATAACCCGATGACTTTTACGGCATTACCCCGTGGACCTTTCTGGCATAACCCGATGACTTTCACGGCATAACCCGTGGACCTTTCCAGCATAACCCGATGACTTTCACGGCATAACCCGTGGACTTTCCGGCATAACCCGGTGAATTTTCCTGGCATAACCCGTGGACCTTTTCCGACATAACCCGATGAATTTTTCGGTATAACCCGTGAACCTTTTTCGGCATAACTCGATGAATTTCCCGGCATAACCCTCGGACCTTTTCGGCATAACCCGACTGTTTCCCAGCACAACCTGGACCCATTCACAAGGATACACAATCTTGAATCGACTGTTTGGATATGTTTCACAACTAACTCACGAAATTTTCCTAGTGAAAACTGGGGCAAAAAATTTTGTTCGTTTGTCTTTGATGTCTAAGCAGGTTCGACCTCGAGGCACATGATTCAAGATGACCAAAGGATGAGTCTCAATCTAGAATAAAAAGAAGAAGAAAAGAACAAAAAGAAATGAGCTCGAATATTGCAGCAAACAAAGGTGCGGATTGCTCAAAATTTGATTGAAGTCACAAGCCCCGCCAATCCTATTTTGCTCAATGCTGCAGAAAGAACAAGCACCTACAACTTACGAGCATCAAGATTCATATCGAAGTCTACAAAAAACCCAGCTAAGACTCAAGATCAAGTTTCAAAAGAATTATAGATAGGAATCTTGTAACTCATAGTTGATAGACATAACTAGCTTAGCTTCGATTTTCCTATTGGTGTAATAAGGAGGTCAGTAAGCAGTAAAAGTAGCAGCAGCAACAACAGTAACAGCAAGATCACAACTTCATGGTAGTCCCAGCTACCGAAATTCCCGAACTAGATTGACTTGATTCCCTTTTAGCCATGGATATGTAGGAGACCATTTGAAGCAAAGGTTCAGTCAAATCCTTTGAAAAAAATGCTTCACACGGAGTACTCAAATGGGCAAAAATCGCTCGCTCACTTTATCTTTGCACGAAAACTCTTTGTGTTTTCGGACAAAGAGAGGCAACTATAAGCACGTGATTTTTGCCCTATATGAGAAATACTCCAAAAAATTCAAAATAAAACAGTTTTGGGGTTGTGTGCAATTTTGAGATTTTTTATGGCATTTTTGGATAATTGTTTGTATTTGTCTGTGCCTGTTTATTTGTTTCAATTAAGGAAAATACAAAAATATATCACATTTGTATTAGGATTTAATTTACAATTAAAAGTAATTAAGTTTGTTTTACAAAATGAAAAAATCACAAAATATGTATTTTTGCATTTTTAGCATTTAATGTCTAAATTGTGTGATTTTATTGTAATTGACGTTTAATTTTGTGTGATAATTATTATTAGGAGTTGATTAGTATTTTAAGTTAAATGTGGTTTTATTAATTTAATTTAGGATTTTTAAGTTTAATTTTGGAGCAAATAAACGAAAAGAGAACAAAAAATAGAAGGAAATTCGGATTGGTTCATCTTTCAAATTAAATAAACTAAGCCCAAGTGTCTCAAAAACCCAACCCAAAACTCACCGGGTCGACCTGACCCGCCCAGCACATAACCAAACCCCCCTCATTTCATTTCATTTCATTTTCCTTACACACCCTAACACTAAAAAACCCTAAAGACCCCCTTCTCTTCAACACCCCAAGCCGCCAGCCCTCACGACCAAACAACCCCCGTCTTCCCCTCCAGACTCGCCGGAAAAAACCCAACTCCATTCCAGCCATTTCTGCCATCGATCACCTACTGCCAAAGCGACCTCCCTCACCATCGATCACCCTCAAAATAGCCCTCCATCTCCATGTTAACGACAACAACAAACACCATGAACCACCCGTCTCCACCAGCAGCCCATCACCATCGACAATCAACAGCCACCAACAGCCAAACAACCACATCCATGGCTGCTCGTCAGTCATCAGATCTCCGACCAAAACCAGGCGACCACCATACCCCAACGTCATCCTTGTTCTTCTTCGTCGATGACATAACGTCAAATAATGATTTCTACCACTCGACGAAATTACTTCACTGTCCAGCCCCACTCCAGCTCGACGAAACAACCATTTCCAGCCATGAACCAACTCCAAAACGACCAGCTGTTCGTCGTCAACCACCCAACGTCGTCAGTTATTGTTATTTGTTTTATTCGTCGTCATCTTTAGTTGTTAGTTGTTCGTTGTTTGTCGTTTGTTTAAAACGATCGATGGCTGGACATATTTTGTTTCCGTAGAAGTTGAAGTCTTCGTCCAAGATTCTGGTTCGATGTTGTTGATTTCGTTTAAAGTCGTTTAAAGTTTGCTTCATTTTGGTTTAATCAGAAAGTTTCTTCAGGTTTGCCCTTCATCTTCTTTGTTTTGTTAGTATGATTCTGTTTTAATAGTTGTGTAAAATATTTAGAGTTTATAGCTTGTGTTTCATTTTTGAGTTCATTATCCTACCATGCTTTAGCTTCATTTTTGTTGTCTCTTGTTAAATCATTGAATCCTTCATCTTGGTTGTATTGCTGTTGGATTTAAAGTTCAACTGATGTTGAGTTTTAGTAATTTAAATCTACTGGATTGTGCTAATTCTGATATGAATCTGACTTTGTTGAAGTGATTCTTAAATGTTGTTAATTAGGAGTTTGTTTAGTGCGATTAATTGTTAAATTTGATTAGGAATTTGGTTATAGCTGTAGTGATATGGTGTTTAATTAGGAATCAGTTTTGGTTATAGTTGATAATTTTGTTACAGATTAAAGATTTGGGGGTAAGAATTATAATTTCAGTAACTTCAGGGGTAATACAAGAATTGAATTGACCACTTGCAGAATTATTTAAATTAAGTGCTCTGTCCACTAAGTTAATATAATAATATATTTGTTTAATAATAGTGGGGAACAAGACATAATGGTTTTAAAAGTAGTAATTAAATACACCTACCCATAACCTTAATTTTTAAAATAAAGAAAAGACAAGGGTTAGTGGGGAGCAAGACATAGTGACGTAAAAAGAGAGCTGGAAAGTTAAAAAGGGTGTAGAGGTAATAATAAAAGTTTTTCTTTTTGACAACTGTAAAGGGGGAGGGGGATGGAAAGTATTCAAGGTTGGGTATAAATAAGAGGAGAGTTTTGATAGAATGTGGATCTTCTTTCTGGTCGAAAATCAGTGCTATAAATAGAGAAAGTTTTAAGGAGTCCGGGGGTTCAACTAATACTGTTTCGTTGAGAACTAAAGAGAGCTTCAATTTTAACTGTCAAGTTATATTTTCGAGTTCATCTTTTGGTTGCTGGTAATTCTGTTTGGTATTTCTGGTTGTATACCGGGTTTCTGGTGTTGGTGTTGTTGTTTGGTATATTTGAAATTCCTAGTGGTTCTCCTGGGATTTATTCTGCTGGGTTCTCTATCTATTGCTGGTTGTTACTGTTGTTGTATACTACTGCTGTGCTGATCAATCCTGTTTCTTCTTCTTTTTCCAATACCAGGTACACTTTCGAATCAATGCTGATGTAGCTGTGAGATGTAAAAGTGAAATTAAATGTTAGGGTAATTGATGAATTAAGTGTTGTATCTGTTTTTTAATAAATATGTGATAAGTATTTATAAAATCTAGTTTCATAACTAAATAAGAATGCATGGTGTAGTTTTTGTGCTTAGCTGAAATTTTATTTGTTTAAAATCGCAATCTGTAGTCGTCAGTTGTACATGTAATATAGTTAGTTAATTAATTCGTAGAATGAACAAATAGTTAACGGATTAATTGCTTATATTTCATCTCTAGTTTTCTTTTGTATTCAAGGCAAATTTAAACCGTCGTTTGATTCCATTAGGCAATATATAGGCCAATGTTCGAATCCATGTTGATAACATTTCCTAGCCGTTAGTTCCATGAGTCTCAATCATTTAGAAATGTTAAGTTTAAATCAATTTGGAGAATGGTTAGTTTGTTTAAATATTTTTGTCAATCTCGTATGCGTATTATAATTTCAGTTTTAGTAGTTCGCTTATAGAATAAGGCACGAAATAATTTTCCATTTTTACAAGGTCGAGTGTAATTTTTCGGTAACATCTATTGTAATCTAACAACTAATAAGAGGCCCAAGCTTGTCAAGCATGTAAATTAATTAGGACCTTTTCTCTTTTATTTTAGAGACAAAAAAATAAATAGCAAATAATAGTCGCCTTACGATATCCTTAAATAAAATAAATGAGATGAGCCTCGCCAAATAAAACACATAAATTGCGGGGCCCTCATGAATGTATATATTAAAATACTTAGATTTCGGGACGGGTTGTTTAGCGAATTTCACGGCCTTCCCAAAAAATAATAATGCGCTAGTCTCTTTAGGCGCGTTTTTAATAATTTACTTTTCTAAACTCGGGTGCACATTTATGTGACCCAAATCCAAATCTCGACGGAGTCGAAATATGTCAATAGCCACGAGTACATTGATGTGACGTGGTTCGAGATGTGTTTTCACGACGTCACAATTCTCATAAATAATAATAATAATAATAATAATAATAATAATAATAAAGCGGTAAATGATCTTTAAAATTGCACTATAGGATAACATGTA
>MU695084.1:26712-42348 GCA_026770625.1 Nicotiana glauca | reverse complement strand
TCCGCCACAAGCCCTCTGAAGCGAGGATGCACACTGCTTTAAATAGAAAGCGCAATGCAACATCCCCGAACGTCGAGCCGTCCTCATTACCGTAAGAGCAAACAGGTAAGCTCCAATACATAACTCCTTAGTACGTCAGCGGCTATCAAGATCTCTTTGTTAAGCAGTGACCTTAATAACCGAGAGTCCAAGGATCTGTCTTACGAGGAGGAGCCGGTAGCTATTCTAGACCGGCAGGTTCGATAGTTGAGGTCGAAGAGTTTTCCTTTAGTGCGTGTCGAGTGGAGAGGTCAGCCTCTTGAGGCATCGACCTGGGAGCCCGAGTCCAATATGCGAAGCCGTTATCCGTATCTATTTCCTGACTCAGGTACTTCTTTCTTTTGTCCGTTCGAGGACGAACGGTTGTTTTAGAGGTGGAGGATGTGACGACCCAAGGGGTCATCACCTATTTCCTCATTCGTTCCGTACTTCCGAGGCCTTGTAAACCTCACTTTTACTTGCCTCGATTTGCGTGCGTAGATCGGGCATGTAGCCAGAAGGCTTAAATATGTGAATTCTGTGAAAAAAATGATGAGTTTTGATATTAATATAGTTAAAGTTGGCTTCGATCAACATTTTTGGTAAACAGACCCGGACCCGTGATTTGACTGTCCCGGAGGGTCCATAGAAAAATATGAGACTTGGGCGTATGCCCGGAATCGAATTCCGAGGTCCCAGGCTCGAGGAATGAATTTTTCTGTGAAATTGTTTTCTGAAAATGTTTAAGGAAAATAAAATATAAATTTGATCAAAAAGTAATAGTATCGGGCTCGTATTTTGGTTCCGACGCCGGGTACAGGTCTTAAATATGTGTTAAGTGCTTTCTATAAAGTTTGGTTGATAACGGACGTCGTTTGACGTGTTTCGGACTATAAGTTCCAAATTTGAAAGTTTATGAAACTTAGAAGAAAATCATGGATTTTGAGGCTTAATCCGATGTATATGATGTTATTTTGGCGATTGAATCACACGAGTAAGTCCGTACGATATTTTTGAGGTTGAGTGCATGTTTGGTTTAGAGCCCCGGGGAATCGGGTGAGTTTTGGATAGGCATCGGATTGCATTTTCCATCTTTTGAAAATCTGGTATGCTGACTTCTGTGATCTTCTCAAATGCAAAGGGAGGACTCGCAAATGCGAGCATTGCTTCGCAATTGCGAAGTCTGGGAAACTCGGGCACTATCGCAAATGCGATGGTTTGGCTCGCAAATGTGAAAGTCCCCAGGCCTGCCTAGTTTCGCAAATGCTAAGTTCCCCATCGCAATTGTGACGTGAGGGGCTCCCAAATGCGAGACCATGTTCGCAAATGCGAAGGTCTCTTTCATGGCCTGGCTTCGCAAATGCGAAGCAGAGTTCGCAATTCCCACTTTTTGGTCGGGGTTCGCAATTGCGAACCTCTGTTCGCAATTGTGACATCAGAGACTCAGCAGATTAATAATTAGTCGAATTTTCACCTCATTTCTTCATTCTTTCAAAACACAAACTCCATAGGCGATTTTTCAAGAACAAACCTTCTTCCAAATCATTTGTAAGTCAACTTTTACTTAATTTCTTCAATCTTTAACATCATTAAACATTTTTATCTTAGAATCAACGATTTCCATGGGTGAAAGTGGGGAATTTGGGTAGAACCTAGGTTTTCTTANGGGTTTTGACCACGTGGTCCCGGGGGCATTTTGGGAATTTTTGAGTAAAACTTTGGGAAATTCATTTTCATGCATTCAAATTGATTCAATTTGCATTTGTTGATACATTCAAGTAACTTGTGACTAGATTCGAGCGGTTTTGTGGTGAATTCGAGGGGTAAAGCTATACTAAAGGCTTGAGGGGATTTTTGGAGCATTTGAGTTAAGTGTTTGATCTAACTTTGGCTTGAGGGAATAGGATTAGAGTATGATAGATTGCTATTTGCTAAATGATCGAGTACGGTGTATAGGTATGGTGACGAGTATCTATACACCGGTGTCTAGCATGATCGTGGGTCTTTGTTGTTTGTTATTCTTGGTATATTTGGGACCCCTTCCAAAACTAATTAATGAATTCTACATAATTTGAAGAGTTGAGGATCAATTGTGAATTTGTGAATTCTTTGGAGCGTTGGCTCGAACGATTAAACACTATTGAGTAAGAAATGAAAGAATTGGTAAGAAATGTGATTAAATCCCTTACCGGGATGACTTGAGTATATTGATTATCTCCCTTGTCGGGACTTAGTTGTTTATTTGTGTTTCCCTTGCCGGGACATTTCTCATTACTATTTATTCCCCTCGCCCGTTTGGTTGTGATTGATGTTTGGGGGAGGAAGAGTGATAATGCACGAAGGGTCATTCTGTGTCATTGTTGATTATATTTGCACGAAGGGTCATTCCGTGCCATGTTTTGATTATTTATGCACGAAGGGACATTCTGTGCTCTGATTTGATGATAATTGCACGAAGGATCATTATGTGCCATGAAATGAGAGTTATGTGAGGGAAAGCACGAAGGGTAATGTCGTGCATTTTATTTGATTGTTTTGGTGAGAATGAGAGTAAAAGCACAAAGGTTGATGCCGTGCAACTGTTGATTTTCCTGCTTTTATTAATTGTTGTTATTTCTCTATTTCTTACTGAAGTTGTTGACTTTATATCCGGATTGTACTCCCCCATAGCATGCTTCCCTCCCTTTTTAAATGTTTAATTTCGGTATTCTTTACTTTTATTACATATATATATGTTGAACTGTACAAGTTGATTTGGTAGTCCTGTCTAGCCTCGTCACTACTTTGTCGGGGTTAGGCCAGGCACTTACCAGCACATGGGGTCGGTTGTGCTGATGCTACACTTCTGTGCTTTTTGCACAGATCACGGTACCGGAGCAGCTTTTGGACCACAGCAGTAGTATATTGATCGGGAGCTGACTTCAGTCCAGGGAGTTACGAGGTAGCCTAGCTGGCGTTCGTAGGCCGAAGTCCCTTTCCATATTTTTAGTTTGTTTTCATTGTACCGAGACAGACATTATGCATTTTCTATTCAGACTTGTTTGTAGCACTCTTTAGTGGTCCGTGAGATAGTGACTCCAGTCTTGGGTAGAGAAATATTAAACTTCCGTATTTTTGGGTTTCTAGTTGTTTAAGTTTTAAAGACTTCCGCTTTTAGTTAAATGACTCGTTATTATTATTATTGTTGGGTTGTTATCGGAAAATGTTTAAATGCTTGGCTTGCCTAGCTCCGACAGTAGGCGCTATCATGACTCCCGATGGTGGGAAATTCGGGTCGTGACAATAGACCAACGTAGTTATATCATTGTAGTTATTAAGATTTGTACCAATTCCCATGTGTTATAATAAACTCTTCAATTTCTATATTTTTTTGTTATATGATCACTTAACTTAAATGAAATAATCCATGTGGTGTTAAGTTCACCGGGACCTACAGTTGTGGACCTCGAAGAGTGCCTAACACCTTCTCTTTGAGGTAATTTGAGCCCTTACCCGATCTTTGGTGACGTTGACTAGTCAAACAGATTTATCTGCATAATAGGTGCCCTAATGCACCTTAAAAATCATTAGGTAGCGACTCTTCTCTTTTAACACCCTTCGTTTAAAAGAGCTGCCACAGGTCGAAACCCGATTTCGCGAGAAAAAAAGGGGCGCAACATATATTCTCATCGAACCATCCTTCTTCTTCACGAACAACATGGGCACACCTCAAGGCAAGACACTAGGTCTAATGAATCCTCTATCAAGAAAATCCTGTAACTGCTCCTTCAGTTCCTTCAATTTAGGTGGTGCCATAGGGTATGGTGAAATAGATATGGGTTGAGTGCTTGGAGCCAGGTCAATACAAAAATAATATCCTTGTCGGGTGGCATCCTCGACATATCTACGAGAAACACCTATAGAAAATCACGTACAACAGGTATTGAATCCATCATTGGAACCTCCACACTCGAATCACGAACATAGGCCAAATATGCTAGAAACCCCTTCTCGACCATATATTTATCCTTCACATAAGAAGTAACCTTGCTAGTATAATGGACACGAGTCCCCCTCCACTCAAATCGAGGCAATCTGGGCATGGATAAGGTCACCGTCTTGGTATGATAGTCCAATATAGCATGATAAGGTGACAACACATGCATACACCAGATAACATCTAACTCCACCATATCAAGAAGTAGAATATACAAAATCACTCAAAGACTCACGAGGCACAATCAAATATGAAGCAAAATAGGATGACATGTAGTAATAAGTAGATCCCAGATCAAATAGAACTGAAGCATCTCTACGAAAAGCCGGAATAATACCTATGTTGACGGAGTCAGATTACTCTGCCTCGGGTCTAGATGAAAATGCATAGAAAAGGGGGCTAGGCCTCACCACTCCGACCTCCGCCCCTCGGGCGACCCCCAGTTGGCTGATATCCACCTCTAATGGCTTGTAATCCACCTCGAACGATCAAACCCCCACCTCTAGCTGGTTGTGTAGGTGATGGAGCAACCGATGCCGGTATGATGGTACAAGAACCCTGCTGAGATCTGCTGCTCGACAATCTAGGGACATACCTCCTGATGCGACCTATGCCCCCGCACTCAAAGCACTATCTCAGATACTAAGGCTGCTGAAGTGAAGACTGACCCTGACGGCCTGAATAGTCATTGTAGTAACTCTAAAGTGGTGGTGCACTTATAAGAGCTGAATGTGCACTGAATGTTGGCTGCTCAACACGAGACCCATAAGAACCACAACCGCCCAAAGCACTGTGGGCTACATAAAGAGCTGACTGAATCGACCTAGGAGGATGGACTCTACCAAAAAACCTCTGCCTCAAGATGAGGCACCACTAAAGCCACCAAAATGATGAGGCCTCCTCTCAGATGTCACCCCCTCTATCCTGACCACAAACCATCGCGATTCTTCTAGTAATATATACAGCCCTCTAGAAGTAAATATCATCCCCAATCTCCTTGGCCATCTGTAGCCTGATACTAAAGGTGAGTCCATAAATGAATCTCCTCACTCTCCCTCTCAGTAGGTAGTAAAACAATAGAATGGTTAGCTAGGTTCACAAATCGAGTCTCATACTGGGTGAAGGTTATGCTACCCTGATGAAGACGATTGAACTGCCTACGGTAATCCTCTCTCAAAGTGAAAGGAATGAACTTCTCTAGAAGTAACTATGCAAACTGATGTAAGTGCAGATTAACGAACTGGTCAACATATAATTTCTCCACCATCTCTTGGCAGAATCGATCATCTGGAACACTACAAAGTCGAGCCCATTTGTCTCAACTATACCCATCTTCCGCAATACCTCGTGGCAACGGTCTAGGTAATCACATGGTTCCTTAAAAGGTGCACCGCTGAAATGAATAGGAAAGATCTGGTAAACTTATCCAGCCTCAACAAGGCCTCAAAAGACATAGTGGGCCTATCCCCGGCATGTACTGCAATAGCCGACTGAACTACCCCAACTGGCTGAGCTGCTGGAGTTTGATATAGGGGAGTCACCTACTCCGGGGTGTGAGTAGCGGGAGTCTGTGCTCCTCCCCCAACCCGATAGACGTCTGGTGCCACCGAAAATACGCTGGTCTGATCCATACTCTCCATAAGGCCCATAAATCGGACTAGAGCGGCCTAAAGCATTGAAATGGCTATGAATCCCTTTAGGACCTGAGCCGGATCGATGGGTACGGTCTGAGCTGGGCCTCCTCCTCATGATCAATCTAAGGCTCCATTGAGGGTGCTGCTACTCGAGCTCTAGGCAGAGCTCTACCTATGCCTCAGCCTCTGGCTCGACCTTGGCCTCGGCCTCTACCCTTGATAGTAGCGACCATAGGGGGCTCCAACTCTTGTCCGACTGCTGATATTGTGCATGTTCTCGCCATCTACGAGAGAACAATAATAGAATAGTTCAATCATCAATGATAGAATGAAATCACACGATAGAGAAAGAAAGAATTGAGATTTTTCCTAAAACTCCATAGGCAAGCCAATGTTAGCTATATCTATTAACCATTTTATACAATATCCAAATTAAATGACAATAATTAAACTGAATAGTCTGAAATAAGGCAATAATCTAATAAGTGAGACAAAATCCAAATATAAATTCTGGAACTAGTTTCACGAATACATGTGCATCTAGAATACTACAGATAATGGTCTGAAATAAACACAATTTTATGACTCAAAATAAACAACTAAAATGAAGTAGAAAGGAACTTCAGGGATGCAGATGTCATGTAGCTATACCTCAAGTCTCCACTGATAGTTGGATCCGAGCAAGTCTACTGAACGTCGTTAGGACCAACTCAGGTATCTGCATAAGAAGTGTAGAGTGTAGTATGAGTACAACTAACCACATGAACTATATAAGTGTCGAGCCTAACCTCGACGAAGTAGAGACGAGGTTAAGGCGGGTCACTTACAATAACTTGTACGCAATATTAATAATAATAATGACATGAATGGAAATAAAGCAGTTAATTCATAATAACGAACTCAAAATCTAACTACCAAAGAGCCCAGAATAACAAGTCATATAAACTTATCTCAAATACCGAGGCAAATCCGGCAGTCACAAACAAATATAGCTTTGTACAGTTTGTTGAGGCGCGCAACCCGATCCCACCATATCATCATCTATAAATATCATAATTCGTCCTTATTCTGCCATTTCAATTCATTACCTTTCAATTTTTATTGTGGCATGCAACCCGCTCCCAGATAATTTCAATCAACAATAATAATTCAACAACCAAAATTTACAAAAACTTCTACATCAAGAGAGTAATTGTACGAAGTATTCTACTCGGGTCTAGCTGGAAATGCATAGAAATGGGGCTAGGCCTCACCACTCTGACCTCTGCCCCTCGAGCAACCCCTAGCTGGCTGATCTCCACCTCTAATGGCCTGACATCCACCTCTAACGATCTAACTTCCACCTCTAGCTGGTTGTGTAGGTGATGGTGCAACCAGTGCCGGTTTGATGGCACGATAACCTTGCTAAGATCTGCTGCACGACAATCTAGGGACATACCTCCTGATGCGACCTATGGCCCCACACTCAAAGCACTATCTCAGCTACTAAGGTTCTTGAAGTGAAGACTGACCCTGACGGCCCGAATAGTCATTGTAGTAACTCTGAAGTGGTTGTGCACTTATAGGAAATAAATGTGCACTAAATGATGGCTTCTCAGGACGAGACCCATAAGAACCACAACCGCTCGAAGCACTGTGGGCTACCTAAAGAGCTAACTGAATCGGCCTAGGAGGATGGACTCTACCAAAAGAACCTCTGCCTCAAGATGAGGCACCACTAAAGCCACCGAAATGATGAGGCCTCCTCTCAGATGTCACCCCTCTATCCTGACCACGAACCATCTCGATCCGTCTAGCAATATATACGGCCCTCTAAAATTAAATATCATCCCCAATATCCTTGGCCATCTGTAGCCTGATACTAAAGGTGAGTCCATCAATGAATCTCCTCACTCTCCCTCTCAATAGGGAGTAAAATAATGGCATGGCGAGCTAGTTCCACAAATCGAGTCTCATACTGGTGAAGGTCATGCTACCCTGATGAAGACGTTTGAACTGCCTGCGGTAATCCTCTCTCAAAGTGAAAGGAATGAACTTCTCTAGAAGTAACTGTGCAAACTGATGTAAGTGCAGATTAACCAACTGGTCAACATATAATTTCTCCACCATCTCTTGGCAGAACCGATCATCTAGAACACTACAAAGTCGAGCCCATTTGTCTCAACTATACCCATGTTCCGCAATACCTCATGGCAACGGTCTAGGTAATCTCACGGTTCCTTAAAAGGTGCACCGCTAAAATGAATAGGAAAGAGCTTGGTAAACTTATCCAGCCTCAACAAGGCCTTAGAAGACATAGTGGGCCTATCCCCGGCATGTGCCGCAACAGCCGACTAAACTACCCCAACTGGCTGGACAGCTGGAGTCTGATATAGGGGAGTCACCTACTACGGGGTGTGAGTAGCGGGAGTCTGTGCTCCTCCCCCAACCCGAGAGATGGCTGGTGCCACCGAAAATGCGCCGGCCTGATCCATACTCTCCATAAGGCCCACAAAGCGGACTAGAGCGGCCTGAAGCATTAAAGTGGCTATGAATCCCTCCGGGACCTGAGCTGGTTTGATTGTACGGTCTAAGCTGGGCCTCCTCCTCATGATCAATCTAAGGCTCCATTGCGGGTGTTGTTGCTCGAGCTCTAGGTTGAGCTCTACCTCTGCCTCAGCCTTTGGCTCAACATTGGCCTCGGCCTCTACCCCTGATAGTAGCGACCACAGGGGGCTCCAGCTCTTGTCTGATTGTTGATGTTGTGTGTGTTCTCGCCATCTATGAGAGAACAAGAATAGAATATTCAATCATCAATGATAGAATGAAATCTCACGATAGAGATAGAAAGAATTGAGATTTTTCCTAAAACTCCATAGGCAAGCCAACGTTAGCTATATCTATTAACCATTTTTAACAATATCCAAATTAAATGGCAATAATGAAACTGAATAGTCTGAAATAAGGCAATAAGCTAATAAGTGACAAAATCCAAATATAAATTCCAGAACTGGTTTCACGAATACATGTGCGCCTAGAATACTACAGATAATGGTCTGAAATAAATACAACTTTATGAATCAAAATAAACAACTAAAATGAAGTAGAAAAGAACTTCATGGATGCATATGTCGTATTGTTATACCTCAAGTCTCCACTGATTGTTGGATCCGAGCAAGTCTATTGAACACCGTTGGGACCAACTCATGTATCTGCACAAGAAGTATAGAGTGTAGTATGAGTACAACTAACCACATGAACTATATAAGTGTCGAGTCTAACCTCGACGAAGTAGTGACGAGTTAAGGCGAGTCACTTACAACAACTTGTACGCAATAATAATAATGACATGACTGGAAATAAAGCAGTTAATTCATAATAATGAACTCAAAATCTAACTACCAGATAGCCTATAATAACAAGTCATATAAACTGATCTCAAATACCGAGGCAAATCCAACAGTCACAAACAAATATAACTGTATGCAGTCTGTTGCAGCGCGCAACCTGATCTCACCATATCATCATCTATAAATATCATAATTCATCCTTGTTCTTCCATTTCAATTCATTACCTTTCAAATTTTTATTGTGGCATGCAACCCGCTCCCCGAATAATTTCAATCAACAATAATAATTCAACAACCAAAATTTACAAGAAGTTCTACATCAAGAGAGTAATTGTACGAAGTAATGGAGAATGACATGATAATCAAATAACCTTGAATAACTCGGTTGTCTCAACTTTACCAACTTCATGATAGCTATCCCTTTAACGAGTCATACAAATGAAACGACATTTTAAGGCAACAAATGTTACGAAACTATAAAACAAGCAAGACATAGGACAATTTAGATATGCAAGAAAAAGCAATTAGAGACAAGTAGCAATTAAGCATGAAATTATGGAAGGGACGGACAATTTAATACAAGTATATCAAAATGACAAGTAACAATTATGGCATGAAAGTCAAATAAGCATGTAGCAATTAAGACGTGTAACAAGATATACAATGAAGTAACGAAAGCATGGAAGCAAGTAACACAACGGCGCATATACACTCGTCACCTCGCATATACGATGTTTCACACATAATGCACATAACATGAAGTTCAAGGGTCTATAATTCCCCCAAATCAAGGTTAGACCCAACACTTACCTCACTCTGCAACTCAAGCAATCAACCAACCACGCCCTTGCTTTTTGAACAAACCTCCAAACCAACCAAATCTAGCAAATTATGACCAAATAATTCAAAATAAGCTTTGAAAACTACCCACAAATGAAAGATGTTCAATTTAGATCATTTTTGAAAAAGACAACAAAAGTCAACCTCGGGCCCACTTGGTCAAAATCGATATTCGGACCAAAATTCGATTACCCATTCATCCACGAACCCGGTTATGTATTGTTTTTAAATCCGATCCAATTCGAGGTCTAAATCCCAACTTTATAAAAATTCCCAATTCTATTTAAATCCCTAATTTCTACCATGGAAATTCTAAATTTGATATTGAAATCTCATGAAATGTAATGGGTAGTTGAAAAGAAATAAATTAAAGTAACTTGCCAATAAATTTAGGAAGAAACGTCTCTTTAAAAATCGCCTATAGGGTGTTTAGGGTTGAGATATTGTGAGAAATGAGCTAAGTCCCATTTTCCCCCTCTTTTACCTAATTACGGACGTCGCAGTTGCGATGTCTTGTTTGCAATTGCGAATACTGTATTTGCGAAATAAGGGTCACAAATGCGAACTCAGTCTTAGATCCCCAGGAGTCGCAAATGCAGTATTTGGCTCACAAACGCGAAATCCCAGCCTTCGCAAATGTGGACCAATCCTTCGCAAATGCGAAGGTTGTCCAGGAACACACTGAGTCGCAAATGCGACTCTTTCATCACAAAAGCGACCATTGTTGCAAATGCGAACTTTTCCCTCGCAAATGCGAGGCTATCCAATCTAGCCCATGGTCGCAAATGCGAACACTTGTTCGCAAAAGCGACCTCGCAGATGTAAGATTTTTTGAAAGTTGGAAATTAGTAAGCCTGACCGAAAGTTGACTTCTTAGCTAACGGGTTCAGATTTTGATGTTAAAACTTAGAATAGTTCTGTATAGCTATTTGGAACTTTCCTCCAAATTTTGGTTCAATTCGGAATTGATTTTATATGATTCGGAGGTTTAAACGTGATTCTAGTGTTCTTGAGTTTTACTTTGAAAGTTCATTCGTTTTGAGGATTGATTCGTAGATGTAGATATCATTTTGATGATTTGATTGAGTGGGCAAGTACGTATGATGTTATCACGCTTATGTGCATATTTAGTTTGAAGTCGGAAGGGCTCAGGTGAGTTTCGGATTCTAGATTTCGGTAGAATGAGTCAAAACAAGTTAGGACCTTCCGAATTAAATTTCGGACATACGCCCAAGTCCCAAATCACGATACAAACCCAATGGGACCGTCAAAATACTGATCCAGGTCTATTTATACAAAATATTGATCGTAGTCAACTCAAGTCATTTTAAAGGCAAAATTCACATTTTCTTCAATTTTTTTCACATAAAGAATTTTCGGCATAAGACACGGATTATACACGCAAATCGAAAAATGCTAAACGGGGCTAATCGAGGTCTCAGAATACGAAAATAGGGGATAAATCTCAACATGACCTATCGGGTCATCACATATTAAAAGCACGAAACCCCTTAGTAAAATGTCATTTGCCCTTTTTACCCTTAAAAAATCGACTTCACACTAAATAATATCGTAATTTAAATTGCTTTTCTAATATCTTGGAAGAAATATTCAATTATGCTAATTTTTCTAAAGTTAAAAGTTTAAAATGAAGTAGAATTTTATTTGATAAGTCTTTCCTTATTAGATTGTGTTACAATTTTATTTGCAGTAGCGTGATTTTAACACTATGAACTTATGTTTCAAAAGGACAAACAGTAGTTTTTTAATTCCTTCGACGTCTAAACTTCATATCATTTGTATAATTTCAAAATAAAACGCTAAAAAAATCCAAAAGAGAAGATTAATCAAGTGCACTACTGAATTAATTAATTTTTACAATAATGAATTGCTTACATATACTATTCAAAACACGCTAAAAACAGTTAAACAGACCCACCACATATAAATTTAATTATTTAATATTACAAAACACTGATACTAAATTAATAAATATTTATAAAAATACTAATATTTTATATGAAAACAATATTTTATTGTTAAATAATAAATAAAAAATTATGTCAATAATTACATAATATTTGAATACATACTACCTGAATTTATTTTTTTTAATATTTTAATATTTAATATTATTTTTATAAATGCATAATAAAATTATATATTAATTAATACATATGCTTATATAAATTTGTATAGTTTCTTATCTGCTTAATCATGATACAAGTATTTTTTTATTTTATGTTTTTTTAGTATTAAATCACAAAACTAAGAACATTTTCATATTCTCATGGACTAACTAAATGAGATCAATATTATTTTAAATAACTTATAGTTATATCTATTTTATAATTCAAATATATTATTTAGTATGGTAATTTTTTAAAATTATATACTAATCGATACGGGTATATGTGCAAAGTGCATACCCTAATACTAGAAGAAAAATTATGTCCTAGATATTTGGAAAATCTTAAATAATAAGAAAATTATGATTTTAAAGTCCTAAATATTAAGACCTTCATACAAAGTTTTTTAATAAGAAAAGATTTATGACTTTGAATTCAACTAAAATTTTACTATAATAATATTTCTTATTTGAACTATGTATAAAGTCCTAATATTTAGGAGTTAAAAGAGGCTACCTTATATAAATTATTTTTGTTTTTAAATAATATAACATATTTTTTTTTAATAAAGGCTTAGAAAATAAAGACTTACATCGCATGTATTTATTAGTTAGGACCTCCAATTCAATGCACATAGAGAGATTAAAAAGCCTTTTACTACATGTTTCAAAGGCAGAGCCTAATCGAACAACACAATTAGCACTTTATTTTGATAGACAATATAAAATTACGCAGGTTTGGGCGAGAAAAAAAAATACAAAAATAAATTTTTAATACAACAATTTATTCTTTTCTCGAAAGATTACCTTTTTTTTATTGACTTTTTTTTTAGAAGCAACCAAGCTACAAATTCAAAAATTAGAAAGAAACATTTAGTATTAGAGGAATAATTAACAATTACATAATGTAGTTTACCATTGTGTGCTTCCCATAAGATATTAGAAGTAATAAATTAACAAACAATTCAACACTCTAATTCGTTACTAAAAATATTAATGAATATAGTTATTTATAAGTTGTTATTACTAACACTAATTATTAATTAATAGGTTTCATAACCCACAAATACAAAAATATTGTTATCAAACTAAATAAAGTATAAAAGAATATTTGGAGATATAAATATAAAAACTAAATAATGAAGATCTAACAAAAATTAAAAATGAAGAATTTTCGGCTGAAAGGTTCTATCATATTCACTCTCATGGCGCGATATTAGTGTTCAATCTCAAGTTCAGAAATACGATAAATGAATAGAGCTTTTGATGAGTCAAATGACTGTTAATAAACTTTTGATAATCTACATACAAAACTAATTACACATAATTGTTTAATAAATTTTGGACGAACTCGTGCGCGAGGGATGGGTGCATCAAGCATACATTTAGGACGCTTACGGAAGCTTTACATGATAAGAGCCCACACGTAATTCAAGAGCATTTTACGAGTGTCCAGTCTCTATTTTGCCTAACTCCTATTTGGCAAGTGAAAACAAAAATGATTAAGATTCATAACTAAATATTCATTAATTTTTTACCTTTTGAATTCTTTCTTATTTGATTTAGGTTGGAAGCCTTGATATTTAGGGTTTCAAAGGCAATCAAGATTTTATCTTATATAAATTATTTTCTTGTTTGAATAATATTATATGATTTTAATTTTTTTAGGCATAACATTACTATAATACATTCGATATTATCTTTGAACTCTTTTAGTTATCTACTCAAATAATATCTTTCTCTTCATTGATTGTTTTGTATAATATTTTAAGACAATACTCAACTATTAAACAAAATAACGAAAAAATTAAAAATTTAGTGGAGACAAAGAGAAAGAAGGAGGGAAAGAAAAAAAAAAGATAATTGGATAACTCCGATCATTAGCGGAACACCTAAAGTCACAATAAGTCATACTTACTTATTTATTAAACGAGCTACATATGATCAACATTCATCATTTTTAGGAATTTATATATTTTTAATGCAAATATCTATTTGATAATATTTATACGATTTTTAAAAAACTTATATACTCATTGACATGGATACACGCGCAAAATAAGTGCCATAAGACTACCTCTGCTTATGTGCATAACCTTTTGGAAAAGAAAAAATTCCATAAAAAGAGCCGAATACACACACATATATATGTATAATCTTTTTAGTTGCTATAAATAAGAAACAACATACGTTTGCTTAATTAGAAAGAAAAAATAAAGTGAAAAATAATACATAAAATGGAAAAAATAAAAGAAAGTGAAAAAGACCAAAATGTGAAAAAATAAATCTCTATATATATATATATATGAAAGCAAGAAAGTTACCATATATAATTGAGATTATGGTTAAGCCAAGTGGCAAGCTAATAAATGTCAATAGTATATGGTAACTTTATTCTATATTTGACTATTTTATATATACAACAACAACCACAATAACTCAGTATAATCCCACAAGTGGGGTCTGGAGAGGGTAATATGTACGCAGACCTTACCCCTACCCTGAGGGGTAGGGAGGTTGTTTCCAGGAGACTCTCGGCTCAAGACAGCAACAAGAGACAATATATTTAGTATTATCAATAGACTCATACTAAAATAACATAAAATAACATAAAATACATACCATAATATAAATTAACAGAATAACATCAATATAAGAAATATAGGAAATACGAAAAGGGTGGGCAGTATACTACCTTCTCTCGAATATCTTCATTCCTAATCTTATCCATCCTCGTATGCCCGCACATCCACCTCAACATCCTCATCTCTGCCACTTTCATCTTCTGGATGTGTGAGTTCTAAACCGGCCAACACTCGGTCCCATACAACATGGCAGGTCTAACCACTGCTCTATAAAACTAACCTTTTAGTAATGGTGGTACTTTCTTATCACACAGGACTCCCGTCGCTAACCTCCACTTCATCCACCCCACCCATATATGGTGTGTGACTATTTTATATATATATATATATATATATATATATATATATATACGGAATTTGAATTAAAATATAATTTTAAATTCATAGATAAAATTCTAAAATTCGAATTTAAATTAAAAATAAAATTTATCTTTTTTTATAATGTTATTATACTTAATTCGGTTAATAATCATATGCAATCATGTTAGGAATTTTTGTTATTTTCCTAATTTTTTAAATACTACTGTCACGACCCCAGTTTGCCCTCCGTGAACATGTCGTGATGGCACCTAGTCCCTACGACTAGGTAAGCCTAACAATGCGGAAGATAAACCATAAATTGCGGAAGAATAATTAAAACTGATTTAGTAAAATGAACATGTATTTAAGATGTCGCTCGACACATACAATAACAACTCTCGAAGCTAACAAAAATTTTCAAAACCCGGAATCTCACAAATCACAAGCTAAGGGATACATAAGAGGCTCTGACTCAAGAATATCTATACAAAAGGAAAATACTGATAGAACTATACTTATTACAGAAGATAGGAAGTGACTCTTCGGTTTGCGGACGTAGTAGATATACCTCGAAGTCTCTATAGAACGCCTCCTTCCCAGGCTGACATAACTGAACGGGAGTACCTGTATCTGCACAACAAAAATGTGCAGAAGAGTAGCATGAGCACACCACGGCGGTGCCTAGTAAGTATCAAGACTAACCTCGGTGGAGTAGTGACGAGGAACAGTCAAGGCACCTACCGGTCAAATAAACAGTGTAATCATA
>MU695084.1:8543-25757 GCA_026770625.1 Nicotiana glauca | reverse complement strand
CACAACAAAAATGTGCAGAAGAGTAGCATGAGCACACCACGGCAGTGCCCAGTAAGTATCAAGACTAACCTCGGTGGAGTAGTGACGAGGAACAGTCAAGGCACCTACCGGTCAAATAAACAGTATAATCATAGGAATAATGAAACCGATATATATATATATATGTAAAGTCTGCATGAATGACTAAAAATGCTACAATTTCCAATAAGGAAAAGAGGACAACAAGTAACAACGAGAATATAATAAATGATGATACGAAATGACGACAGAATCACAATCCAAATCCTAAGGTCACAACACAGCAAGGGGAAAAACAAGTCAATAACTCATATCCTACAATGACGCTCACAAAAGGACTTGATCAACTTCTTCCCACAATTCTACCAAAAATCTCTGACAAACCACAACTCACGAGAAACCCAACATTTGAAATCTAACACCATCCTGTGCCCCATCAATCTCACGGTCATGCTGACAACTAACTGGCTAACTAGGACCACTCTCACATATATAATGGATGAACGAGGGCGTATCTCCACCCTTAACAAAATCGGAAGGAATTCACCTCTAATGGGATGTCCAACTACGTGTATGCTTGTGCAAGTATTTTTGACAAGAATTTTCCCAACTAGTAAACATGAAAAGGAGAACGGACTACACGTACAAATATTTCCTCACAACTTCCGAGTGGTAAATCTCATACAGGTAAACAACCCACAAATCACAATATTAAACAAATAGGAATGCCTCCACAGGCCATCACAATTCTTTACAATCAACCCCTGACATAGACCACCTTATTACGCCACGTGTGCAAATAATAAGATAATAGGCACCACCTTATTTCACCACACGTGCATCACAATGTTCTCACCTTATTCCGCAATATGTGCAACCCACATATAAGCACATAATATATCCCGCCTTATTACGCCGTATGTGCAAAACATCAATAACAACAACAGCACGGCAAAGACCTCGTGCAAACCTTCAATAACAATCGCACGGCAGAAACCTTGTGCATCACATTATCAACAACCGCACGGCAGAAACCTCGTGCATCACAGTATCAATAACCGCACGGTAGAAACCTTATGCATCACAATATCCACAACCGTATGGAAGAAACCTCGTGCATCATAATATCCACAACCGCACGGCAGAAACCTCGTGCATCACATTCTCAAGTACAACAAAACAAATGATAATATATACAGGAACAAGGTAAGAGAATCAACTCAAGAAAATCCCGTCCACCAAAAGACGGTACAACTAATTCACAAGGAATAACCGTAACAGAAAAATGCTAAGCGCAATAAGAACAACCCAACAAAGGTGAAATAATACAAAGCAACGACTCCATAATACGCAACTCAATAACAAAGAAGTTAACATGAATCAAATAATCGCAATTAAGGAAAATATCAACTAAACATAGGATATCTAACTTCTTTCCAATTAAGACCAATTAATTACACGAGAGATAGAAATAATTCTTTCCAAATAAGGACAAGCAGTTAGGAATGATAATGTGACTATAGAAGGACAAGTGTCTACAGTTAAACAGGTAAAAGTCAATTAGGAAATAATAATAAACCAAAAAGGGCAAATAAATTCCAAGTAAGACATGTAGAGGTGAAACTAATAACAGGGAACTCAATCGTATCAAGAACAACTTCATATTCGGTGATTACAAGGATCTAAGATCCTAAACAGGGTAATTTTCCACAAATAAATCCGAGCACGCACTCGTTACCTCGCATACAAGGAATACAATCAACAAAGAAGACTCAAGTCCTAAGGGGAGGTCCCCCACACAAGGTTAGGCAAGTACTTACCTCGAACCGGCAAAAATCAACTAGCAACCACGTTCTTGCCACGAGTACTCGACTCCAAATGGCCCAAATCTATTCAATTAAATCACACATTGTAAATAACATCTCAAGTAACTGATTCTACTATTTAATTCAAAGCTAAAGTGCGAAATTATACAAAACGACCAAAATGCCCCTCAGGCTCGGAATCGGGTAAAATTAATATTTTCAGAACCCTCGTACTCTCACGAGTCTAACCATATAAAAATCTCTCAAATCGGAGGTGAAACACCCCCTCAAAACTCAATTATTTGGTCTATGAAGTTTTTACCTATTTTTTATTCAAAATCTGAAATTAAAGGATGAAAGTAAGAGGAGATTCATGGAAATTGGTCTAAGTCGAGTGAGAAACACTTACCCAAGTTGCCCAGGTGAAAATTCTTTCAAAAATCGCCAAGAGCCGAGCTCTAGAAGTCAAAATGTGATGAAATGGTGAAACCCTCGAATTTGGGATTCAATTCTGTCTGCCCAGCTATTTGTTCATCGCGATCGCAGAACAACGATCGCGATCGCATAGAGGAAATTTGAGGAGGCCCAAAAATGTACATCGCGAACGCAATGGTGAGAACGCGAATGCGGATAAGAGAAAAATAGTGCTTCGCGATCGTGGAAACGGGTATGCGAACGCGATGGAGGAAAAATATGGTGGCCCAGGATTTACTCATCGCGAACGCGTGGAACGACATGCGAACGCGGAAGGTGGACTTTGCAAGGTACGCGAACGCGTTGATTGGTATACGAATGCGAAGAAGGAAATGACAGGACATCGCGATCGCGTGGCACTGAACGCGAACGCGTAGAAGGGATTGGTCCTCCTCCAAAAATACTCTACGCGAACGCGTGGAGGAGGACGCGATCACAAAGAGGAAAAAGGGGCCTGCAACAGCTGATGGATTTTTCTGCAATTACACAACTCCAAAGTGCTCCGTTGAGCATCTGAAACACACCCGAGGCCCTCGGGACCTCAACCAAACCTACGTACATAACCTACACCATCATTCAAACTCGCACCAATCCTTAAACCACCTAAAACAACGCCGGAAACTCAAATTAATCAAGGATTCGAGGCTAAGAGCTTCAAACTTCATCAAAACACGCTTTCGATAAAAAACCTAACCAAAACACGTTCGAATGACCTGAAATTTTGCACACACGTCCCAAATGACATGACGGAGCAACTACAACTTCCGGAATTCCAATACGACCCTCGGATCAAAAACTCACTATCGAACCGGAAACTTCAAAAATTCAAACTTCGGCATTTCAAGCCTAAATGAGCTACGGACTTCCAAAATACACCCCGAAATTACCTAACGGAGCTAACGGAACCATCAGACTTCCATTCCAGGGTCGTCTTCACACTGTTCCGACTACGGACCATTTTTCAACACTTAAGCTCTAATTTAGGGACTAAGTGTCCCAAAACTCTCCGAAACCCAACACCGAACGTCCCGACAAACCAAAATAGCAGAAATGAACTTAGGGGAAGCAGTTAATAGGGGATCGGGGCGTTAATTCTTAAGACGACTGGCGGGGTCGTCACAACTACTTAGCCTCTAGCAAAAAAAAAACTACCCCATATAACTGTAAAACTCTTTCACATTCAAAATCTTATAAGTATAGTTCTTTAAAACATTGTAGCTAGATTTGAATAAAATAAAATTCTTTTAAAATAAATATAAATAGGGTGCACGTCTATATATATATATATATATTAAAGCAAGAAAGTTAGCATATATAATTCACATTATGATTAAGCCAAGTCGCAAGCTAATAAATGTCAATAGTATATGGTAACTTTATTCTATATTTGACTATTTTAGTTAAATACAAGTGTGTGTGTGTGTGTGTGTGTATATATATATATATATATATATATATATATATATATATATATATATAGACACACACGCACACACACTGAATTTGAATTAAAAGGTAATTTTGAATTCATAGATAAAATTCTAAAATTCGAATTTAAATTAAAAATAAATTTTTTTTTTTTTATCATGTTATCATACTCAATTCGGTTAATAATTATATGCATTCATGTTAGGAATTTTTGTTATTTTTTCTAATTTTTTAAATACTACTTCGCCTCTAGCAAAAAAAAAAAACTACCCCATATAACTATAAAACTCTTTCACATTTAAAATCTTATAAGTATAGTTCTTTGAAACACTGTAACTAGATTTGAATAAAATAAATTTTTTTTAAAATAAATATAATATATAGAGTGCACGTCTATGTTTATCTAAATAACAAAAAAGAGTTTACAAAATCAAATAAAAGTTTACTTACAGATATAATAAAGTAAACATACATGCTGGAGAAAAAAATATCACAAAATAAGTCAATATTAAATAAAAAATTTGCTACTTTTTTCTTCTTGAAGAATATTTATTTGAACAATCAATTTGCATAAATGGACATCAAACATATAACACTTTGGCTATACAATTACTATCATTAATTTCAATTTAGACATTCAAGGAATTGAAGGGTATTAGTTGAAATCCCTTCATTTAGCGGTAGTCAAGCCAATATTAAAAAGGTATAATATTTTTTTTTTCGTTGAAGAATATTAGTTTTGAATCATTAGATTATGTGAAAGGTTTTTTTTTTCAAACTCAACAAGAGAGAAATTGGTTTCTAATTGATAATTTCTATAGCAACTTTTAAGTGTAACAAAAAGTATATATAAAGAAAAAACTAGTATGACATGAATTATTATTTTTTTAAATATAAACAAATTATTTCGAAAAAACTCTTTACTTTTTTTAATTCAAAGATAAGAAAAAGATAAGATATTTTTAACATTAGTAGAGAGTTTTAAAATTATTATAATAGAAGTTATATCATGGATAAACTCAAAAAATCAAAATCTTATGGAATATTTACATAATATCCGGCCATATTTATTGTTTACTTTTTATAGCTAATATAAATAGATGATATACCGACAACACACGATTACACACATATTATATATGAATTATATATAAACTACATATCATTCAATTTTTTTAATTTAAGTGGTTGGGTGAAAACCTATTTAGGCTGATTAGATAAAGCCAAAAGAAAAATATGAAATAATTTCAATCAAAGACTAAAAATTTAATTAAAGTTCATATGTAGATAATTTTTTTATTAAAACTCATCCTTTTATATTGAAATAAATTAATTTTTTTGTAACAAAATAAATAATGACATAAAAATAAGATAAAAGAAAATAAATATTGAAAAAATGTTAGAAAGATCTAAAAACGAGAAATATAATATGACAACAAATTTCTTCTTATGTTTCATCTTACTTGAGTATAAAAAATTTGAAAGTTAACTCATCGATTTCAAATATTTTTTTTCCAACTAAAATACATAGATCATAAGATAAGGATATCTTAGAATAATTTTTTTAAAATTTACATTATGTGTCATTTTTAAAAAAACACTACTACTAACAAACTGATATGATATTCGAATTTGATTTAGAATGTAATTTGAGTAGTTTGTATTGAGGTTAAGCGAAGTATGGTGTCGAAAAATAAACTACTTGACAATTTTAAGACAATATGTGCAATATTTTATAATAATAATCAACTAATTTAACATTTAATGATTCAAAGAACAAAATTTTTGTATATATAGGGTATTAAAAATTTAAATTATGGGGTTAAAGATATCGATAAACTTAAAGTAGAGTCGTACTGAAATAAATCCGGTCAAATAATCATTAAAATTTTTAGATAGCTAATTAAAGTGAATTTTAAATTAAGGGTAATATATTCACTTGCATCATTATAAAGATAATTATTATAATAATATATATAAAGTTTTAAAAATTAAAATTTCAAAATAGAAATATTTTTTGGAAGATAAAATCAAACCAAATAAGAGTTCAAGTTGTAGTATAAGAGTCATGCCGTAATCAAAGAATCGTTTATATCTTGTCAACCTTTGAGCTTTGCCATAAATATGAGTTATTTCACTTTGTGGCTATTTTTAGGTTCCAATGACACCTGTGTGTGATGACCAAAATGTCATCTTTAAATTAAATAATCATCTCGGTGATTTAAGACCTTGAAAAGCGCTATCAATAATTCTTCGACTTGCGTGCGCAATCCGTATAATTTTTCGGAAGGTTTTTGTATGAAAAATGGATTAAATTATGAATTAGAGCTTTAAAACTCAACTGAGTTGACTTCGGCCAACATTTTGAGCAAACAAACCCGGATCCAAATTTAGACCATTCCAGTAGTTCTGTATCATGAGTTGGGACTTGTCATATGCCCGAAATCGAATTCGGAGGTCCCTAGATCAAATTATCGCCATTTGACGGAATCTAGAAATCTAAGGCTAAAGATTTCTTAAGTTTGACTGGAGATTTGACTTTTGAGCAAACGACCCCGGAATGGAATTTTGATTATTCCAATAGTTTCGTATGGTGATTTTGGACTCAGTAGCATGTTCATATTTGGATTTGGAAGTCCGTAGGACAATTCGACGCATTTTGGCGAAAGTTGAAAAATAGAAGGTTTTTGGAAAAGTTTGACCGAGAGTTAACTTTTTGATATTGGGGTCGAAATCCGATCTGAAAATTGGAACAGCTCCATTATGTCATTTATGACTTATTTACAAAATTTGAAGTCATTCCGGATTGATTTGATATGTTTCGGTGCAAAAATATAGAAATTGGAAGATTTGAAAACTCATAATTCAATCGATGCGTGATTCGTAATTTCGGTGTTGTTTGACGTGGTTTGAAGCCTTGATTAAGTTTGTCACGACCCAAAATCCACTAAGGGTCGTGGTGGCGCCGGATACATCTGTCAGGCCAGCCATCTAACTCATCAATTAATTCTTCTTTTAATACTTTTGAAAATCTAAGGTTTTTCCTTCCATTTTTATAAATAAAAGTTCACATCTTGAATTCAAATTTAAATAATAACGATTAGAACAATTCCGTTGACAACCATCCCAGAAACCCGGTGTCACCAGTACATGAGCAACTACTGATAAGAGAAATAAAATACAATATCCGTCCGAAATACAGTGAACGAAAAGTAAATACAGTACACTGGAAGGGACTACCCTGGCTGCGGTCGCCTCAAATGATGCAGCTCACTTAGTCCCAGCATCATCCATGCTGCTACGCCCAATAGGCTGCTAGAGGTATATATACATGTTCAACAAAAATGCACAGAAGTGTAGTATGAGTACGTAATCAACGTGTACTCAGTGAGTGTCCCACCTAATCCCGAAGGGGTAGAGACGAGATGGTTAACTCTAACTCTCTAATAGTCCAATGATTATTTATCCTCAATATACATATTAAACAGTGGATTTATTTTATAACATGATTTTTAATCCAAGTAGAAGAAACAATTAAACATATAATTCTTTCATAGGAAATTTCCAAAATTCCTCTTTATTATCAACGAATTAATCTCGAGACGGGGTGAGACAGTAGCAACTTTAATAAGTTCAAGACAGCATCACAAACATGCGCAAATCATGCCGAGGTCGACGGCCCGCTCCAACAAAAATATAAATTGTGCATTGCCGAGGGTCGAGCGGCCTGTACCATAGATGCATCTATTTAATCTGCCGAGGCGTTCGGCCCGTTCCAGAAATAAACACATACCCTGCTCGCGAATCATGCATGCGACGCAGGTACACACAAGAATACATGCTTAATCAGTCAAATAAGAGCTTATCGGGGGATATTTATTCAAATAAAACCAATTCTCCTTTAACAATTTTAAGAAATAAAGCTTAATCCCTTTGAAACTCATTTACTAATTTAATGTGATTTAGGCAATTCAAGCCATTAATGGGTTCACAAATAATCCAAGTGTAACAAGCTTTTCGGTCCTAACTACCCTGACAACAGCATAATAGTAGCGACGCACGGACTCTCGTCACCTCGTGCATACGTAGCCCCCACAAATAGGAGCACATAATCAATTACTTCACCTATGGGGTAAATTCTCACTCACAAGATTAGAAAGGAGACTCACCTCGCTCCGAAGATCCACAACCGGCATTCTACATTCTTCCGAAGACTCGCACCAACGCACAATGCTCCAAAACTAGCCAACGATCATACAAATCCATTAATATAGGCTCGATTATACTTTACAACCCAATTTATAACAATTTCTAACCCCGGACGAAAAGTTGACAAAAATGTCAGACCCACGTGCACGGAAATCCGAAATTTCTCGAAGATAAAGTTTACCCATGACCTTAGGAACTCAAATATATAATTTTCTCTTATTTCCATACTCAAAATCGTGGCTAAATTCCAAGAACACAATATTTCTAGGTCTTCCTCTAACCCTCAATTTTCTACCCATTTTCATTCTAAAATCTATACATAATTAATGTATTTAACTCATAATAGGTAGAAATAACTTACCTTAACACTGTTGATGAAGAACTTCTCTTGAATCCTCCCAAAATCTCCAAAGCCATGAGAAATGAGAGAGAAATGGCCAAAATCCGACTTTTAAAACAATGTTTCTGCCTCCAGACATTTCCGCTTCTGCGGAAATATTGCCGCTTATGCGGTTCCGCATTTGCGGACAATAGGCCGCTTATGCGGCTTCCCCAGGCCTAGCCCCTTTCGCTTCTGTGATGCTCCTTCCGCAGATGCGGTCCCGCTTCTGCGGAACCTTGACTGCATCTGCGGCCCACGACCCTTCGAACCATTACGCTTCTGCGGTGGCCTCTACCGCTTTTGCAACTCCGCTTTTGCGGATATCTGATTGCATAAGCGGTCCCTACTCCCCTTCTCTCCCAACCGCTTCTGCGGCTTCTTTCACGCTTCTGCGGGGCCGCTTCTGCGGTCCCATTTCCACAGAAGCGAAAACACCAGCAACCAGATCCTTCAGCCTTCTTCAAAATTCCATTTTTTGACCCGTTGACCACCCGGAATCCACCCGAGGCCCTCGGGACCCCAACCAATCATACCAACTAGTCCCAAGACACATTACGGACTTTCTCGAGGCCTCAAATCATAACAAACAATGCCAAAACCATGAATTACACCCCGATTCAAGCTTTATGAACTTTGAACTTTTCAGGTTCTATTTCCGATGTTTAGACCAATCAAATCACATCCGATTGACCTTAAATTTTGCACACAAATTATATTTGACATTACGAACCTACTCCAACTTTCGGAATTGGATTTCGACTTCGATATAAAAAAATCAACATCCGGTCAAACTTCTCAAAAACCTTCAAATTTCTATCTTTAGCCAAATGGCTCCGAAATGACCTACGGACCCCCGAATTCACTTCCGATCGCGCCCCCAAATCCAAAATCGCCGTACGGAGCTATTCACAGTCTCGAAATCCCAAACGGACATTGATAACACTGAAATGCTCTTCAAGCTAAACTTATGAAATTTCTTCTAAAATGCTAACTTCCACAATAGGCGCCAAAACGCTCCCGGTTTATCCAAAACCCAATCCGGGCATACGCCCAAGTCCGAAATCATCATACGAACCTGCTGGAACCTTCAGATCCAGATTCTGAGGTCGTTTACTCAAATTTCCAATCCTAGTTCATTCTTTCAACCTTAAGATTCTCAAATGAGAGTTTTCATTTAAATTTAACTCCTATCTTTCTGAATTTAAGTTCCGACCATGCGAACAAGTCATAATACCCGAAATGAAGCTGTTCATGGCCTACGACTGCTGAACGGAGCGCTGGTACTCAAAACGACCGGTCGGGTCATTACATTCTCTCCCACTTAAACATACGTTCGTCCTCGAATGTGCTGAGAGCTATACCAAAGTAGCCTGAAATCACTGTTTAGCACCTCATGCACCTTCCCGTGCTACCACAACTTAGTTGAGCACATTGGCTCGATAAATTCTGAAGATATTCCCTTTTATTCAAGCAAATAAGCCTTAGAGCCCAATTCCAACATCCGGAATTCTATGTCAGGCTTGTTTCCAACATAAGATCATTGTATCAATCACTGTACGATGTACTCAAACATGACTGCATAACTCTGCTGAATTCACACTTTGCATCACTTTACCCATAGGACCACAATAACATTTCTGTTTGAATTAATCGAAATTCCACAAATCCGATGCTCCGACTGCACCTCCTGGCCTACATGGGTCTTGCTCTAACCTTTACAACACCGACACGGCGGAAGAGAGGTGCCGAAATTCATAACCAACTGTTGAGTCAACAAATCATTGGGTCTATACCCCTGACATGAGTCATTGCCTCTTTCTGAACCATCTAATGGTCTTAGCCCCTTAATTCACTTCACATAATCCAATTGCATTGGTCCTAAATCCAATAATCTCGTCTCACCTAGTATGAACTGCTCAGGCAATAAGCCACTCTGAATGCGATCACAATCTCATATGACGCCATAATGTGCCAATAGGCCACCAATCCGAACACAACACAAACAGGAAATCGAACTCTTGAAGGAATTACCTAACTCCCGCACTACTACGGACTTTCCTTAGAAAATAGGAAGCAGAACATACAAGATTAGCATATAGAAAACTACACTCATCATCACACTGTTGCGCGCGTGCAACCCGATCCACACAGCATAACCATGGCGGCGTGCCATCCGATCCTCACAATATAACCATGGCGGCGTGCCACCCGATCCTCACAATATAACCATGGTGGCGTGCCACCCGATCCACACGTAGAACTCACACAAGGAGATACACATCGAGCTAATTTGCTCATTGCAATAAAATACCGAATGTAGGTCACAAGCATGCTAAGTGCATAATGCCATCCCTGAGGGGACATATAGCGCGATAAGCTACAAAACCCGAGCACAACTGAGGTGCGATATACAATCTGAATGTCAAGAGCCATCTTGCTCATAATACGCCATTGCCACGCGGAACCTCAACACATAAAATTTACCAAGTCGTCTCACAACTCATATGGCGCATTACATCATTACCTAGAATAGCTGATGACAAAATAACACCCCGGCTGTTCCTCCATAAGTAACGCTCACTGAACGAACACAACTAGCCTGATATAAAGCCCAAATTCACATTTAAATCCATCCACCGATCTCAAGTCGATCCTGATCATATCAAATTAAGCCAATGACCTTTCAAAGGTCCATACTAATTTCCTTCTTCTCGTAATACACAAGAACAACCATTATAACCGGAGTACAATCCACAACTCAGAATCCGAGTGCCCTCCAGGCATCCATTCTCAATTTAACGATATCGTCATAATTCTTCATACTTGGTTTATATCTTTAATCAATCAAGTGGCGCCGTGCCACATTTATGCAATCTTCCTATGGGACACACTCCCACAATCTACCATAACAATTAACTGGGTCTTACCTCCAACCCACCGACCGCACTAATGCTGATAAGTGATCAAGAATCATTAACCATGATACAAGACATCGTTACAAAACACCAATCTCAGGTGACGCTGAAGACAACCCTAACTTACTTTAATCATTCAACCCTTTCCTTGCTCGTCCGAGCCCGTGACATCCTTGTCAACACTGAACTGCAACCTTGATCCTCACTTCGTATTTCCATACCTCTCACCACACCCAACGTGCCAATATACGATAGAACACGATTTTTCGTCATAACTCCGAAGTCATTATCATTTTCACGTCTTCATCATATGAGAACCTTAAACTTAACTCACTTCAGGAGAATCATAGCAATACACAGGTAATTTCCCATAACTGTAGAATATGCAAATCTGCAAGTACTGGTCCAAGCCACCATAGCCCCTTCCGGAATCCGCTTCCACTTAACAAGCCACAACAGTAGAATGGTTTAGAATGTTATCAATTACGGCGGCCGACAAACCTCATACGTACCGCCACAAATCAAATGCATAACTCGATCACGCTAAATGAACGGATCACAGACCCCAACATGCCAAATTCAACTATGGCTAATCAATCCACCTTCTTTCAATTCATCCTTGATTGCTTTGGAAATAATACTCATTCTCTTCAACGCATGACATACTCCATCTACACTTACCCCAAGTGAACTTGAATTACGAGACCTTGCTGTCTCAAATCTCACGAATTATTTCACATTTCTCAAATGCTACACCACAAGGTAACACATCGTAGAACATTCTGGGCCCCTTCTTATAAGCTGCTACAAGCTTGATTCTTAGTTGTACTTATAGGCTTGAAATAATTAGGTACCACACTTTATCTTTTGAGTTCCACTAGGACCGTTGCTGAGAGCCACCCGCTCTGACTTGGTCCCAAATATAATTTACCCCGTAATTCTTATAACACACGAATACTCTCTCGGCGAAGCACCCGGCGAAATCACTTCCTCTGAATCCTGTATCTATACCAGGCATAAATCTTGAACCTTTTCCCAAGTTCAAACATGAGCCCATAAGGCTAACCATAACACATACTTAATAATTCCTCTGCTCAATTTACTACTTATGGACTTTTCTTATAGCTGAATTAATCCATCAATATGCTAATAACCAGAAATAACGCAAGTAGTTAACCATGCAACCCAATCTTAGGCGGTGGGACCCTCCCACTTAGCTTGAAGCCACTATTCCACAACTCTGGAACTTACCATACTCTTTTATCTCTTGTTGACATAACCTTACGCAATCATCCGCTGCAAATTCTCGGAATCTTTCTGTAAATCCCCATCTTTCATATTCTGAGTCATCATCCACATTCGCACGACTTGCTCTGACTTGGTCCCAAATATAATTCACCCCGTAATTCTTATAACACACGAATACTCTCTCGGCGAAGCACCCGGCGAAATCACTTCCTCTGAAACCTGTATCTATACCAGGCATAAATCTTGAACCTTTTCCCAAGTTCGAACATGAGCCCATAAGTCTAACCATAACACATCCTTAATAATTCCTCCGCTCAATTTACTACTTAGGGTCTTTTCTCATAGCTAAATTAATCCATCAATATGCTAATAACCAGAAATCACGCAAGTAGTTAATCATGCAACCCAATCTTAGGCGGTGTAACCCTTCCACTTAGCTTGAAGCCACTATTGCACAACTCTGGAACTCACCAGACTCTTTTATCTCTTGTTGACATAACCTTACGCAATCATCCGCTGCAATTTCTAAGAATCTTTCTGTAAATCCCCATCTTTCATATTCTGAGTCATCATCCGCATTCGCACGACCGATCTTCTTATTGAACAACCAATATAATTCCTTGCAGAAGCTTCGCCAACCACGCGACCACTAATCTGTTCACGGGGAATAACCCGCCTAGGGGAATCACCTCCCGTCATCTTCCCATGCTGCTGGACGGGGTACATTCACAATGACACCAATAGCCCATCCAGAGTCCGAGCTCACCTTCCAGTCGCACAAGTACATTCGCCCCTCGCGGACATCAATAAAATGTGTGGCAACATCCTTCCAATTCAGGGTTATGCTACACCGTCCTTCATTTCAAGCAACTCTTTTCCACCATATCAATCTTCTGCCGCATCATAGCCCATACTTCACATCATACCAGCATGCTTCAATCACCACTCATTAAAATCCCCAATTCGATCCAAACTCTCTTTAAGGCGCGTAGTCATCCTACTACCAAGCCCGTATACAACCCTCGCCACTCTCCCACTTTGGCGGAACTCATCTCCTTAATCGGTGACTCGACCTTGCTTCTCATACTTGGCCTTCTAGAAATTTTAAACACCGCCTGACACTTTCCACATGTCCTTCCTTATACTTTGCTGCTCAATTGTTGCCTCAAATAAAAATCTATCTTTGTGGCACTTGAATCCACCATTGTCGCTAACTTTAAACCTTTCCAAAGGTCATATTTATCGAGCCGTCAACACTAGAAATTCTGATTCGATCTTAAACCACCGCATCACGCGATATCTGACAGTTGCATCTTCAATACTATTTCACAATATCTTCCCCCTAGGCGAATTGTAGCAGATCATAACACTGACAAGCTTAAAGCTTTCAATTAGGGCAGCAGCACCCCCATATAGAGGGGAACTCTACCACGCCTGCAATTTCCACGTTCCATTACTCCCACCAGTCCCCATCTAGCCATCCTTAGTTCGATTGACTTTCCCCTGCTGGGAGTAAAATACTGAATCCCTTGATTACACACTGAGTAAACCTCCCTTAAATTCATTCACTGCCCCGACGCATGGGCAACATCCTACCATTACAACAACGCTGCGGAATAACCGCTCATAAGCATCATGGCAACATGTGCCTAGCCTCAAGGCTCTTAGAAGTTCTATTACTGAGCTGAAACAATATAATATCCCTCCATAATGCGATTATAATAGCCCAATCAACTATATCGGGAAAAATCATCCCGCACCACATTTGTAGTGCCATTTCAATTCTTCAACTTTTGATTTATAACAAGCGCTCGCATCGCGTAAGATTGAGTGAGGAGGAATCAAAGGCATACGCCCTAAAGGAATCGGACCGCACGATAAGGAAATCAAGAAAGGGAAGTACTCCTAACAGCCCTGTAGGCTCCCGAGGATAAGTACAGACGTCTCTGTACCGATCCGCGAAATTCTACTAGACTTGCTCATGACTCGTGAGACCGATGGGAACCTAGTGCTCTGATACCATGTTGTCACGACACAAAATCCACTAAGGGTCACGGTGGCGCCGGACACCTCTGTCTGGCTATCCAACTAAATTATCAATTAATTCCTCTTTTTATACTCGTGAAAATCTAAGGTTTTTCCTTCCGTTTTTATAAATAAAAGTTCACTACTTGATTTCAAATTTAAATAATAACAATTAGTACAAATCCGTTGTAAACCATCCCAAAAACCCGGTGTCACAAGTACATGAGCAACTACTGATAAGAGAAATAAAATACAACATCCGTCCGGAATACAGTGGACGGAAAGTAAATACAGTATACTGGAAGGGACTACCCTGGCTGCGGTCGCCTCGAATAATGCAGCTCACCTAGTCCCAGCGTCATCCATGCTGCTATGCCCAATAGGCTGCTAGAGGTATATATACCTGTGCAACAAAAATGCACAGAAGTGTAGTATGAGTATGTAATCAACGTGTACTCAGTGAGTGTCCCGCCTAATCCCGAAGGGGTAGAGACGAGATGGTAAACTCTGACACTCTCTAATAGTCCAATGATTATTTATCCTCAATATACATATTAAACAGTGGATTTATTTTATAACATGATTTTTAATCCAAGTAGAGGAAACAAGTAAATATATAATTCTTTCATAGGAAATTTCCAAAATTCCTCTTTATTATCAACGAATTAATCTCGAGTCAGGGTGAGACCATCTATTTAATCTGCCAAGGCGTTCGGCCCGTTCTAGAAATAAACACATACCCTGCTCGTGAATCATGCATGCGATGCAGGTACACACACGAATACATGATCAATCAGTCAAATAAGAGCTTATCGGGGAATATTTATTCAAATAAACCAATTCTCCTTTAACAATTTTAAGAAATGAAGCTTAATCCCTTTGAAATTCATTTACTAATTTATTGTGATTTAGGCAATTCAAGCCATCAATGGGTTCACAAATAATCCAAGTGTAACATGCTTTTGGGTCCTAACTACCCTGACAATAGCATAATAGTAGCTACGCACGGACTCTCGTCACCTCGTGCGTATGTAGCCCTCACAAATAGGAGCACATAATCAATTACTTCACCTATGGGGTAAATTACTCCTCACAAGATTAGAAAGGAGACTCACCTCGCTCCGAAGATCCGCAACCGGCATTCTACATTCTTCCGAAGACTCATACCAACGCACAATGATCCAAAACTAGCCAACGATTATACAAATTCATTAATATAAGCTTGATTATACTTTACAACCCAATTTATAACAATTTCTAACCCCGAACGAAAAGTTGACAAAAATGTCCTCGGGCCCACGTGCCCGGAAATCAGAAATTTCTCGAAGATAAACTTTACCCATGACCTTAGGAACTCAAATATATAATTTTCTCTTAATTCCATACTTAAAATCGTGGCTAAATTCCAAGAACACAATATTTCTAGGTCTTCCTCTAACCCTCAATTTTTACCCATTTTCATACTAAAATCCATACATAATTAATGTATTTAACTCATAATAGGTAGAAATAACTTACCTTAACACTGTTGATGAAGAACCTCTCTTGAATCCTCCCAAAATCGCCAAAGCCATGAGAAATGAGAGAGAAATGGCAAAAATTCGACTTTTAAAACAATATTTCTGCCTCCAGACATTTCCGCTTCTGCCAAAATAATGCCGCTTATGCGGTTCCGCATTTGCGGAAAATAGGCCGCTTTTGCGGCTTCCCCTGGCCTAGCCCCTTTTGCTTCTGCGATGCTCCTTCTGCAGATGCGGTCCCGCTTCTGCGGAACCTTGACCGCATCTGCGGCCCACGACCCTTCGAACCATTACGTTTCTGCGGTGCCCTCTACCAATTTTGCGACTCCGCTTTTGTGGATATCTGACCGCATAATCAGTCCCTGCTCCCCTTCTCTCCGAACCGCTTCTGCGGCTTCTTTCATGCTTCTGTGGGGCCGCTTCTATGGTCCCATTTCTGCAGAAGCGAAAACACCAACAACCAGATCCTTCAGCCTTCTTCAAAATGCCATTTTTTGACCCGTTGACCACCCGGAATCTACCCGAGGCAACCAATCATACCAACCAATCCCAAGACACATTACGGACTTGCTCAAGGCCTAAAATCAAAACAAACAATGCCAAAACCATGAATTACACCCCGATTCAAGCTTTATGAACTATGAACTTTCCAGCTTCTATTTCTGATGTTTAGACCTATCAAATCACATCCGATTGACCTCAAATTTTGCACACAAATCATATTTGACATTATGGACCTACTCCAACTTTCGAAATTTGATTCCGACTCCGATATCAAAAAGTCAACCTCCGGTCAAACTTCTCAAAAACCTTCAAATTTTCTATCTTTAGCCAAATGGCTCCGAAATGACCTACGGACCCCCTAATTCACTTCCGATCGCGCCCCCAAATCCAAAATCACCGTACGGAGCTATTCACAATCTCGAAATCCCAAACGAACATTGATAACAATGAAATATTCTTCAAGCTAAACTTATGAAATTTCTTCTAAAATTCTAACTTCCACAATAGGCGCCAAAACGCTCCCGGGTTATCCAAAACCCAATCCCTCCGAAATCATCATACGAACCTGCTGGAACCTTCAGATCCAGATTCTGAGGTCGTTTACTCAAAGTTCCGATCCTAGTTCCTTTTTTCAACTTTAAGCTTCTCAAATAAGAGTTTTCATTTAAATTTAACTCCGATCTTTC
>MU695073.1:11771-42715 GCA_026770625.1 Nicotiana glauca | reverse complement strand
CATTTTGTCATCATATATATCATCAAAACAACATAAGAATGTGATTATTTAAGGCGTGATTATAGTCAAATTCACCTATTATCATATATCATCAACTTCACTAACCGGGTAGAGAAATTTCTGAAGAGCAAAAGTATGTCAAATGGGTAGATTTAAATAAATAACTTAATAGATAGGTAGAGTAATAATAGAATTAACTCTAAATCCAGCAAAAAAATCTTAAAGAATAAAAGTATAACAATCGGGTAAATTTTCGATAAAACACTTAATTCGATAAGGAATCCTCTGAAAATCTATGTACGAGTATGGGGTCATTTTTAAAACACCAATTTTTTTAGGACATTCGACTATGACCTGTGTAGCAATCCGATCGATCATTTTTCTTTTTAGAACCACGTTCCCCTAAATAGGACTTTTCGTACGTGATTTTACTACTTTATAACTATCAGGGATGGTTAGTTAGGGATATGGAAGGGTTCGGGTTGAAATCGGAACACTTAGTTCTTTAAGGTTCGCTAAAAAGGCTAAGTTTAACTTCGGTCAATATTTTGAGCAAACGACCTCGAAATATGGATTGGATGGTTCTGATAAATTCGTATGATGATTTTGGACTTGGGTGTATGTTCGGATCGGATTTTGGATTATCGAGTGCGTTTCGGCGCCTAATAGGGAAAGTTGGTTCTTTGAAGGTTTTGAAGTTCTATAAATTTGGTTTGGAATAGGTTTTGGTGATATCGATGTCCAAAAGGGATTTCAAGGCCAGTAATAGTTCCATTTGGTAATTTAAGATTTGCATGCAAAATTTGGTGTCATTTCGAGTAGCCTAAGTATGATTCGGTGCGTCCTGAGCGATTTGGAAATGTGAAGTTCATATTGTGATTCAATTTGGTTTTAAGGTGTGACTCCTGGATTTGTTGTTATTTTATGCATTTCGAGAGTTTGATCAGGTCTGTATTATGTTTATCAACTTTTTAGTGTAGTTGGATGGGGTCTCAGGTGGCTCAGTGTATTTCGGACCACCTGAAGCAAAGTTTGAAAAACAAGAAATCTCCAGTTCTAGTTTCCTTCTACGCGAACTTAGAAGGACCCTCACATTTGCATAGAAGGATTTAGGGGACAGGGGCTAGGAGTATTTTGCCCTTCGCATTCGCATAGACCGGGCTGCATTCGCGGAGTCCTGGGGCCTTTGTCCTTCCCGTTCGCGGTTGAAGGGTTGCATTCGCAAAGAAGCCTGGGTCCGAGCCTGGTCCATTCATGTTTCCCCTCGTGTGTCGGGCCCCACGTTCGGGTAGAGACTTTTCTGGGCTCCTCAAGCCTTTGCCTTCGCGATCACGTGTGCTTGTCCGCGATTGCGTATAAGGATCCCTAGGCAGAAACATTTTTAAAATGGGACTTAGGCCTTTTTCTATCATTTTTCACACACTTGGGCAATTTTGGAGCTTAAAAAAGAAAGATTTCAACATAGCTATTGAGGGTAAGTAATTTTAGCTAATGTGAGTTTAATACATAGATTATGGGTAGATTTTCACATGTAAATTTGTGAAATTTATTGGTTGGATGGAAAACCTAGGTTTTTGATAAAAATGGGATTTAACCACGAAATTTGCTATGGAACTTAGGGAAAATCATATATTTGACTTCATGAGGTTACAGGTAACAACTTTCTTTGATAATTTCCGAAATTCGGGCACGTAGGCCCGGGGGTTAATTTTAGGAACCCTACATTGGGGTTGGATAATCACTTTAATGGTTGGAATATGAACTTTCGAACATGTATTGATCTATTTATATACCATTTGATTAGTTTTGGATTGTTCGGCATTGAATTAAGGGTTTGAGCACAATCTTGGATCGGAAAGTAAGCTTTGAGATGAGTTAAGGCTCATTTCTAACCTTGTAAGAGGAAATTAACCACATAGGTGAATTGATTAATATGTGCTCCTATTTGTGGGAGCTATGTGCGCACGAGGTGACGAGAGTCCGTATGTAGCTACTAATTATGCTATTGTCCGGGTAGTCTAGGACCCATACCATGCTAGACTTACGATGTTTGTACCCTACCTATTAATTTAATTGCCTTAATCATGTTGGGACTTGAATAAAGAATTTTAAAAGGTTAAATTTCATTTACTTGAATTCTTATATGGGTTACTTGACTGTTATTGAGCATTTGTGTTTCTTTAAATATTAGCCTCTTAATTAATCTCAAATTGGTTGTTGTAAAGTATTTTCTATTTTTTGGAGCGGGACAAACACCTAGGTAGAAGATAGATGCATCTATGGTTCGTGCCGTTTGACCCTCGGTAGTGCACAGTTTAAATATTTTATGTTGGATCAGACCTTACGACCTCGACATAAATTTTGCATAGTAAATCTATGGAACTAATTAAAATGGATATTGCCTCATTGGCTTGAGATATAAACTATTAAATGATGAAAACAAACTTGGGATTCATTATTAGTGAGAGGATTGCCTATTATTTCCCGATGATTTAGCTTTCAGCTATATTTATGTAATCCATGTTTAGTTATAATTTTGACATTTCATTGTTAGCCCATAGCAAGTGTCAAAGTCGACCCATCGTCACTACTTCTTCGAGGTTAGACTGAATACTTATTGGGTACATGTTGTTTATGTACTCACGCCACACTTCTACACTAAATGTGCAGAATCTGAGGCAGGTGAATATGGATATCAATCCCCCGCGCATCCCTGATTCCCAGGACTTCTCCCTTCTAAGATTGTTCTGCAACACCTAGAGTCTTTCTTTGCTTGTATTTTCTATCTATTTCACTTCAGATAGTAGACTAGTATTCTTTTAAATATTTTACTAGTTTCTCATACACTTGTGACACCAGGTCTTAGCACACACTAGTAGACTTGTGGTTTTGATTTATTTCTATGCTTATGATTCCACTCAACTGCTCTCATTTTATTTATTTTAAATCTGTTATTTCTTAAATCTTTTAAATTAATGAATGTTTAACTACTTTGAAACATATTAAGAAGGGAAATCACGTGGTTAGTTCATTGTTGGCTTGTCTAGCAGTTACACTAGGCGCCATCACGGCCTATAATAGAATTGGATTGTGACAACACGGTATTAGAGTACTAGGTTCACGTATGTCTCACAAGTTATGAGAAGGACTAATAGAGTCTTGTGGATCGGTGTGGAGGCATCTGTACTTATCTTCGAGATCCTATAGGATGTTACGAAATTACTCTTTCTTTATCTCTTATCATGCAGTTGTTGTTATACTAAGTCTATTTCTCTTATTCTCTCACAGATGGTGAGAACGCGCACGGTGGATATTCCGCACCCAGAAGGAGCTGCTCCCCCTATTGCTAGAGGCTGAGGCAGAGTCTAGGGAAGGGCACCGCCCGGGGTAGAGTATGAGGACGTCCCAGAGTTGCCCCAGTTATACTACCAACGGATCTAATGGAGGATCCCACTATTGAGAAGCAGGGTGTGGTGCCTGCAGCATAGCCAACCCCGGTAGATTTCATGTCAGCATCGGGCTTTCAATAGTTTTTGGGTCGTATGTTGCGGTTCCATGGATACTATGACCCAGGCTGGTTTATTGCCAATAGACCCAGACACATCTCAGGTAATCGCTCAGTCTCCTGGGCATGTAGCTGCTGTATATCAAACCTTGGGCACACTACCCTTGGCGGGGCCCATCCAGTAGCAGTAACTGTAACTGAGTCCAGACCAGCTGTGGCCAGCGAGCCGCAAAAACTATTGGATAGATGGACTAGGCTACACCCTCTTATCTATAGGGGTGAGCGACATGAAGATCCCCAGGACTTTATTGATCAATGCAGGGATAGACTACACAACACGAGGATATTGGAGTCCCATGAGGTGGATTTCACTACTTTCTAGCTGGAGGGCAGAGCCCGTAGGTGGTGGCAGTCTCATCTTTTCGACAGACCAGCAAGTCCTCCTCCCATGACTTGGGATCAGTTTACATGCCTTTTCTTAGATAGGTATACTCCACCCTCCTAGAGGGAAGAGTTGCAGTTTCTATTTGGGCAGCTCCAACAGGGTCAAATGTCAAACTGATTATGAGGCGAGCTTCTCTGAGTTTTCTCGCCATGCACTTATGATAATTCATACGCACGCGGAGAGAGTGCAGAGTTTTGTTGCGCAGTTGCACTCAAGTTTTTACGCCTCTATGGCCTGGAAGTTGAGATGGGGACTTCTTATCAGCTAGTAGTGGAGATAGCTCAAAGTATTAAGGGTTACCGTCAGAGAGGTAGAGAGTAGATGCAGCAGGACAAGCGGGTCCATTTTTCTGGAGAGTTTATAGGTGTCCCGGATGGACCGAATGGGGGCAGAGGTCAGTTTGGGAAATGTCAGTCTAGCAGGCCCATATATCCATCACTGTTGCATCCTCAACTTGCTCCAGTGTGACCCTATTTTAGTGCCATGCCAGAGAGTTCTTACCGCACACCAGCTATTCACTGTTCTTCCAGTGGGTACTCAATCCATCAGGGTTTTTCCAATGCCTATTTCAGTGCCATGGTAGAGAATTCTTACTGCCACCAGCCATTTAGGGTTCTTCCAGTGGGTACTCAGTCCATCAGGGTCTTACTTCAGGCCAGCAGATATCGAGAATTTATTTCGAGTGCGGAGATTTCAGTCATATGCGAAGGTTCTGCCCCAGTCTTCAGGGCAAGCAGTGCAGCAGGGCCAGTAGCTCATTATTATAGCACCAACTATCCGACTGCCCAGAGGCGGAGGTCAGGCGGGTAGGGGCCATCTTAGAGGTGGAGGCCAGGCTGGTGGAGGCTAGTCAGCCAGCTACAGCCCAGCAGGCGGGGGCCGGCTAGTCAGCACCCCAGCTAGGTTCTATGCTTTTCCGGCCAGACCGGATGCAGTGGTGTCAGATGCAGTGATCCATGTATTATTTCTATCTGTGGTAGGGATGCTTTGGTATTATTTGATCCAGGGTCTACCTATTCATATGTGTCATCTCTGTTTGCTCATTTCCTAGATGTTCCTCGTGAGCCCTTGGGTACTCTTGTTTATGTGTCCACTCCTGTGGGCGATTCGATTATTGTAGATCGGATCTAGTAGTCCCGTCTGGCCATATTTTGTGGTTATGAGACTAGAGCGGATCTATTGTTGCTTGATATGATCAACTTTGAGGTTATCCTAGGCATGGATTGGCCATTCCCATATCACGCCATCCTTGATTGTCATGCCAAGACTGTAACCTTAACGATGCCAAAGTTGTCGAGATTGGAGTGGAAGGGTTCGTCTGTCAGCACATCTAGTCGGTTTATATCTTTTCTGAAGTCTTGACATATGGTCATGAAGGGTTTTTTGTCTTATCTAGCTTATGTTCAAGATACTACCAGAGAAACTCCGGTGATTGATTCACTACCAGTAGTCTGGTAGTTCTCCGATGTGTTTCCTTTTGCCCTTCCAAGCATGCCACTAGATCATGATTTTGATTTCTGTATTGACTTGGATCTAGGTAGCTAGCCTATATCTATCCCACCATACTGTATGGCTCCAAAAGAGTTGAAGAAAATGAAGGAACAACTTGAGGAGTTGTTACCAAAAGGGTTCGCCAGACCAACAGTATCACCTTGGGTTACACCAATATTATTTGTGAAGAAGAAATATAGGACTATCCGAATATGCATTGATTACCACCAATTGAACAAAGTTACCTTTAAGAACAAGTACTCGTTGCCGCATATTGATGATTTGTTTGACCTGTTGCAGGGCGCTAGGGTGTTCTCTGAGATCGGGTTACCATCAGTTGAAGATTCGAGAGTCAACTCTTCCGAAGACTACTTTCCATACTAGATATGGCCATTACGGGTTTCTAATGATGTCTTTCGGCTTGACTAAGGCCCAGCGGTGTTTGTGGATTTTATGAATAGGGTGTTCAGGCCATACATTGATTTGAGAGTGGTGCTTCAGACATTGCGAAAATAGAAGCTATATACTAAGTTCCCAGTGTGACTTTTGGCTAGATTCTGTAGCATTATTGGGGCATATTGTATTAGGTTGGGGTATTAAGGTGGATCCCAAGAAGATAGAGGAAGTTCAGAGTTGGCCCCGTCCCACTTCAGTGATGAAGATCAGGAGCGTTTTGGGGTTATCAGGTTATTATCGTGAGTTTGTGGAGGGATTCTTATCTATTGCATTACCTTTGACTAGATTAACCCATAAGGGTGCTCCGTTCGTTGGTCCTATATTGCAAGTCAAGCTTTCAGAAGCTCAAGGTATCTTTGACTACAACACTAGTTTTAGTATTGCCTTCCATTTTGGGGATGTATACTGTGTATTATGACGCTTCACGCATTGGTTTGGGATGTGTATTGATGTAGGAGGGGAAAGTTATTGCACATGCTTCATGTTAGATGAAGATGTATGAGAAGAATTACCCTGTGCATGATTTAGAGTTGGCTGCGATTGTTCGTGCTCTTAAGATCTGGAGGCATTATCATTATGGGGTGTCCTATGAGGTTTACACTAATCATCGCAGCTTGTAGTATTTGTTCAAGCAAAGGGATCTCAATATGAGGCAGCGCAGATGGCTTGAGTTACTGAAAAACTATGACATCACCATTATTTACCATCCGGGAAAAGCAAATATAGTTATTGATGCCTTGATCAGAAAGGCAGAGAGTATGGGTAGTTTGACATTCATTTCAGCAAAGGAGAGGCCACTAGCTTTGGACATTCAGTACTTCGCTAACAGACTTGTGAGCTTGGATGTTTCAAAGCCTAGCCGAGTTCTTGCATGCGTCGTTGCCTAGTCTTCACTATCGGAGCAGATCAAGGCTCGACAGTTTGATGATCTGCATTTGATGGTTCTCAGAGAGACGGTACTTCAGGGTGGTGACAAGGAGGTTTCTATCAGCGAGGATGGTGTTTTGCGACTCCAGGACCATCTATGTGTTCCTAATGTCAATGGTTTGAGCGAGAGGATTCTAGAGGAGGCACATAGTTCTCGGTATTCCATTCATCTAGGTGCTACGGAGATTTATCGCGACCTAAGGCATCATTATTGGTGGCGGTGAATGAAGAAAGATAGAGTTCAGTATGTAGCTAGGTGCCTAAATTGCCAGCAGGTTAAGTATGAGCACCAGAGTCTAGGTGGCCTAATCCAGCAGAAGACTATACCGGAATGAAAATGGGAGCGCATTACTATGGACATCGTAGTTGGGTTGTCGCGGACCTTGCGAAAGTTTGATGCAATTTGGGTCGTTGTCGACAGGTTGACCAAGTCGGTACATTTCATTCCAGTTGTGACTGTAGACATGTGATTTTTTACCCTCCCCCAAGATTTTTCATATTTTAGCATTTAATGTTTAGTTTACGCCTAATCGCTATTTCAATTAGTTTTGACTCTTTTACTTTATTTCGTCACAAAGATAAAAATTACAAAAAAAAATATTTTAGTTTATGTATCTTTCATAATTTTAAATAAAAAATATACAAAAATAATACCTTATTTTTATTTTTATATAATCTTGAAAACACAAAAATAGTTTTAATATAGTTTAGTTTAATCAATTAGAATTAGTTGTATATTTTTACATTATAAATTGTATATAATTTTAGAAGGAGGAATTAGTTTTGGGTTGGTTTATCCCCGTCTTTATCAATTTTGTAGTTTTTCTTTAGACTTTGACCCAATTTTAAGGTCCAATAATACCAAACTCATACCCCCTTAACCTAAAAACCTTTCTATATAACCAAAAACCAATCTAAAAAACCTATGCCCTATAGCTTAGGAAAGCAGCGTCGCAATACACAATAGACGACCCCCCCCCCCCCCCGTATTTCATCTTTGTCGCACCCATCCTCTCAAGAAAAACCAGCGAAACTTCACTCCTTCCCCTCCATGACTTGAACTTCAGCCAGCAACCATACTCACAACCTACAGCAGTGACCAAATGGAGCCACCACCAGAACGATCGTCCACCCACGACCTCTCTTCTTCTCACCTCATTCATCATCTTGCTCTCACAGATTTATAGACCAAATAATCAATTCACGCCAAAAGAGGTGAGTCTCGCCGGAAATGGCGACCAACAGTGACCAATAGCCGCCGGACCTTGACCAACTTAACGACACCCTGTTCGACGCTAACAATCTGGTAACGGACCACACTCATCCCAATGACCTCCCTCTCTAAAAAAAGACCACCAACAACCAATATTCACCAGCTCCACAACGCCGACAACCATCACCCCTGTTCGTCGCTAACAGTCTGGTAATGATAAAAACTCAACTGAATTTTAGCTAAAATGGATCGAAAGTTCACCTAAAGAGCAATTACGGGAAGTTGCTCTTGAACAGCAAACTCAAACACAACTTCAATAATGTAGTTTCTAAGTAACGAAAAGGAAGAGAGAAAAGGAAAATAGATTTCTATTCCAATATTTTCAGAATGGTACAAAAAATGAGCAAATTGCATCCTATATAGAAGAAGCGGGAAAGTTAGTTTTAACTAACTTTAGGAATTCTCTTTCCCTTAGCTCCCAACACGTGCGACTCACATGAGTTCTTAACTAACTTTCTAACAACTACTAACAATACTAACTAACTTCCATTAATTTTCTAATAGGATTGTATCAACTACCCTCCTCTACAGATAATCCTTGTCCTCAAGGATCAAATAATGGAAATCTCTGCTTCATTTCATAGTAGTCTTCCCAAGTACTATCTTCAGGAGCAGCGTTAAACCATTTGACTAGGATCTGAGAAATAGCACGCCCATGTTTCTGAATCATGCGTCTATCCAATATAGCTTCAGGTTCCAATAAGACATAGCCTTCATTTGAGAGTACCACTGGTAAGGTAATTGTGGTTAAGTGAGAACCAATCTTCCTCTTCAATTGGGAGATGTGAAAAGTGGGATGAACCTTTGCACCAATAGGAAGGTCCAGCGTATAAGCAACTGCTCCCACCTTAGCAATGATTTTGAAAGGACCAAAAAATTTGGGAGATAGTTTCTGATACCCATGAGATTTAAGAGAGAGTTGTCTATATGGTTGTAGCTTAACATAAACCCAATCACCTACAGCATAGACTCGATTAGTTCTCCCTTTATCAGCTTGTGATTTCATCCTATTCTGAGCCCTCTCCAAATGAGATTTCAATAATCTGAGTGTAGCTTCCCTAGCTTGCAGACTTCTATCGACTAAGTCTAATTGAGAGTCAAAACTCATATAAGGAAGCAAAGGAGGAGGTTTCTGGCCATAGACTGCCTCATAAGGGGTCATTTTTGTGCTAGAATGATATGATGTGTTGTACCACCATTCAGCTAGTGGTAGCCACTGTGGCCATGTTCTTGGTTTCTCGAATGTCATGCATCTAAGATAGGCTTCTACACATCTATTAACTACTTCTGTCTGACCATCAGTTTGAGGATGGTAGGCTGTGGAAGTAAGAAGAGAAACCTGCTGCAACTTGAACAGCTCTTTCCAAAATTTTCTTGTAAACACAGGATCTCTATCAGACACTATAGATTTAGGCATCCCATGAAGCCTAAACACCTGGTCCATGAATATTTGAGCCACTTCCAAAGTAGTGTAGGGATGCTTGAGAGCTATGAAGTGGGCAGCTTTATTTAGTCGATCTACCACCACAAATATAACTTTTTTCCCACCAACCTTAGGAAGGCCCTCAATGAAATCCATGGATATGTCTTGCCAAACCTTTTCTGGTATGGGTAAAGGCTGTAGTAATCCTGGATAAGCCACATTTTCATTTTTGCATTTTTTACACACATCACAACTCCTTATATGGTTGTACACATCCTGCTTCATTTTCTTCCAATAAAAATCCTGTTTAAGCCTTTTCAATGTAGCTGTAATGCCAGAGTGCCCTCCTATAGGACTGTCATGATAGTAAGATAAGAGCTTAGTTCTGAGTGCTTGATCAGAACCAACCACCAATTTATTCTTCCTGCTTAGAATTCCATTATGAAACCTATAGTAAGGTTTAGTGGAATATCCTCCTAGATGTTTTTTATCAGCTGTTGAAGGTTGAGATCCTGAGACCATGAAGTCTTGACTTATTCTAAAAGATCTGAACTGACATTGGAAATGCTGTATAGTTGAATGTCCTCTTCTTTTCTAGATAAAGCATCAGCAACTATATTCTCTTTTCCCTTCTTGTAGTCAATAGTATAATCATAGCCAAGTAACTTCACTAGCCATTTCTGCTGGCTGGGAGTAGTGATCCTCTGCTCCAATAGATATTTAAGACTGTGATGATCAGTTTTGATGGTGAATGGTCTTCCCAGCAAATAAGGCCTCCACTTTTGTACAGCAGATACTAAAGCTAATAATTCTCTTTCATATACTGATAATGCCCTGTTCTTGGCTGACAAACCCTTACTAAAGAAAGCAATAGGTTTATTGTCTTGGGCCAACACAGCTCCAATTCCCCCACCAGAAGCATCAGTTTCAACTGTGAATGTTCTTGAAAAATCAGGAAGAGCTCACACAGGTGCTGAAGTAATAGCCTTCTTTAGTTCCTCAAAAGCAGTAGTGGCTTCAACATTCCACTAAAAGTTTCCCTTCTTGAGTAAATCAGTTAGGGCCTTGCAATTACCCCATACCCCTTGATGAATCTCCTGTAATAACCAGTCAAGCCTAAAAATCCTCTTAGGCCTTTGACAGTAGAAGGTAGGGGCCAATCTAGCACTCATTTTATCTTCTGATTATCCATAGATACCCCTTGCTCAGAAATAATGTGACCTAAGTAATCAATTTGAGTGACTCCAAAAGCACATTTGCTTTGCTTGATGAACAAAGTATGAGATCTTAACACTTTGAAAGCTTCCTCCAAATGTACTAAATGCTCAATCCAGTTTTGACTATAAATGAGTATATCATCAAAGAAAACTAGGATGAATTTCCTGAGAAATTTGTGAAAAATCTTATTCATCAAGCTTTGAAAAGTAGAAGGGGCATTAGTTAAACCAAAAGGCATAACTAGGAATTCATAGTGGCCATGATGGGTCCTAAAAGCAGTCTTAGGTATGTCTGATTCAAACATCCTAATTTGATGGTAGCCAGCCCTTAGATCCAGCTTAGAGAAGTACTTAGCACCATGCAGTTCATCCAACAACTATTCAATTACAGGTATGGGAAACTTATCCTTGACAGTGCAACTGTTCAATTCTCTATAATCCACACACAAACGCCACGACCTATCTTAACCATTACAATAGGGGATGAGTAAGGACTATTGATGTTCCTTATGATCCCAGACTCTAACATCTCATTCACCATTTTTTCAATTTTATTTTTCTGCACATTAGGATACCTATAAGGTCTAATATTAATAGGAGAAGTACCTTCTTTTAGAATGATTTTGTGATCATGCATTCTGGAAGGAGGAAGTTCTTTTGGTTCCTCAAAAAGGTCACTGTACTGCTGCAATATATCTTGTAATTCTCCATTCTTAGTAGGCTCCTTAGATGACCCCTCCATTGTTAATAGGCTAATGTCTACATCTTGCTGCTGATGTTCTTTGAACAATCCTACAGATATCATGCATAACTCTGCAGGTTTGGCCAACAATTTGTCCATGCTGCTTTGCTGAATTAACTTGGTAGCTAGAGGTTGTATTTCTCTTAGTGACACCTTATGGCCCATAATGCTGAACTCCATTCTAAGTTTTTTAAAGTTCCACATGATGTCTCCCAATGTGATTAGCCATTGAATACCCAAAACTATGTTGCACCCTCTAATTGGCAGTACCAACATATCTGAATCAAATGACACACCCTGCATCTTCCAAATCAGCTTTTTACATATGTAGTTGCTTTTCACTTTCTTCCCATCAGCCACAGACACATCAAAAGGGGCTATAGCTGTCAATACACAGCCCAATTTCTTTGCAGTATTGAGATCCAAGAAATTGTGAGTGCTACCAGTATCAATTAGGACCTGCACAGCCTTGCCTTTGACAGACACAGTAACTCTCATAGTTCTAAAATCATGGAGGCCATTCATAGCATGGACTGACACGTGAGGCAAAATGGATCCCTCATCATCAGTGTCCCACCCTTGACCCATCATACTCAATAATTCTACTGAGTCTAACATCACATCTTGCTCTAATTCTACTCCATCTAAGTCTTCCTCCACTTCCATAGAAAACAGTTGTCTCCTATTCTTACACACATGACCAAAACTGTATTTTTCATCACAGTTATAACAAAGACCTTTACTTCTTCTTTCCTCCATTTCAGCAGGGGTTAATCTTTTGGCATTTCTGTAGGTAGGTTTAGTAGGTAAAGTTTGGGAATTGGTAGGTTTATTTGTTGGTTGGCTAAATCTGGGAGATATGTGAATATTGGACTGTGATTGTTGAGGGTTAACAGATGAAAATCTGGGGTTATTTTTGGTTGAAAATGAAGAATTTGAGGGAATCATGAAGACTTGTTTCTGGACTATCAATGTTTGCTCCTGAATCCTAGCTAAACTAATGGCTTTAGCTAAAGATCTAGGTGCCAACATCTTAACAGGTAATCCAATTTCAGGTTTCAGGCCCCTAATGAAACAGCTAACAACATATTCTTCTGATAATTCCACCCGAGTCAATAATTCATCAAACAAATCAACATAGTCTTGAACAGAATTTACCTGCCTTAGATCCTTAAGGTCTCCCATAGGATCATCAAATAATTCTGAACCAAATCGAGCATATAAACAAGCTACATACTCGCCCCACCTTGGCCAATCCCTGGTCACCCTATGCTTCATATAAGATTGATGCCATTGTAGGGCTCTTCCTTGTAGTTTGCACGAAACTGCCCTCACTTTAGATTCCTCAGGTATCTCTTCATATGCAAAAATCTGTTCGCATTTGTATAGCCAATCTTTCAACCCTACACCATCAAAAACAGGAAATTCTGTATGATAGTCGCGATTGGGAGGTTGATGACCTTTAGGACGCGGACCTACCACCTCTGGCCTTTCATTCTCCACAGGAAACTCTTGATTTTGGGCTCCTGTTGTCACCAAATTTCCCATCAACATCCTTCTAATTTCTTCCATCGCCTGGGTCACCTTATTATCGACGGGCTTCTGCAATTCTGCCACAGTTGATGTCACAGATTCAATCGATCCCTTGAGACTATCAACTTCTTTCCTCAATTCATGCATACGAGTGTTATGATCGCCCATTTCCACAGCGCTGAGGAAGGACTGCTCTGATACCAATGATAAAAACTCAACTGAATTTTAGCTAAAATGGATTGAAAGTTCACCTAAAGAGCAATTACGGGAAGTTGCTCTTGAACAGCAAACTCAAACAGAACTTCAATAATGGAGTTTCTAAGTAATGAAAAGGAAGAGAGAAAAGGAAAATAGATATCTATTCCAATATTTTCAGAATGGTACAAAAAATGAGCAAATTGCATCCTATATAGAAGAAGCGGGAAAGTTAGTTTTAACTAACTTTAGGAATTCACTTTCCCTCAGCTCCCAACGCGTGCGACTCACGTGAGTTCTTAACTAACTTTCTAACAACTACTAACAATACTAACTAACTTCCATTAATTTTCTAATAGGATTGTATCAGGTAACGGATCTAGCTGGAATTCCATTATCGGCAACCTAATGTTTCATCATCCTCGTTCCGAATAGGTCCAGAAGCCATCTTTGAAGCCAAGCAACAGAAGAATTTTTTTTTTTGATTTGGTTTATGTTTCAGTTTGAATTTCGGAATTTTGGTTTTTCAAACAGTGAAATTCGGAGGTGTTACTGTTCGAGTTTCGACTACCAAGGGCTGGATTCATCGAGGTTTAGATCAAATAGTTCGTTTGTTTTGGTTGGCTAATTTTGAGATCCTATTTCGTTGTACATGGCAGAAAATTGCAGCAATAAAGGTCTATCCCTCTATTTGTTCTTAATTTTAATAATTCTATTGTGATACTTGTATGTGAAATTACTTGTGTTAATATAGTTGATTGTTTTAATTTGACTGAATGAATCATTGTTGGTGTGCTACATTGATGGCTGAATATTAGTTGATTCAAATCTAGATAAATGAGAAGGGGGACAGTAGTGCTATGAATGAAATTGCTTAATACGTGAATGAGTCTAGCTAGAATGCCTTACCGATATGTATTTGGACCATTTCACTGGACAGAATTGATGGGTCGGCATTTATCTCGTAAATTGGAACATTTGAAATCTGGGTTTTGGACAAAGTTTATGCATTGAATAGGACATGTATTAAGTGTAATCATGTTTTGTTTTCGGATATTGTAAAATTTATTTTCTTTATCAATATAATTCAACTAATTTAGTTGGTTCACATCGCTAGCATACTTTTAGGTGCATTTAATTTATTATCGTAATTGTGTACACGAGTACGATTTAAAAATGGATATTCATATAAAATGCTTTAGGCGCGACTTAATCTATCTAAAAATAAACTGGAGTATGCGTTCGCACAACTTTGGCCAAACTTTCTTAATAACAGTAAAGCGTAATTGATTGTAGACACGTTCATGTGATATAATTTTTTGACGCGCCAAACAAATGGGTACACATATGCGTGACCTGTTTTAATTTCTTAATTAAAAAGGCAAATGCACATAGGTTCTAAAATCAGTAATTAAATAATTTAATAAGCCAAATATGATCAAAGCGACTATGCTAAAATCACGGAACCCGGGAATGCCTGACATCTTCTCCCGAATTAACAGAATTACTTACCCGAATTTCTGTGTTCGCAAACCGTAAATAGAGTCAAACTTCCTCGATTTGGGATTTTAAACCAGTAACTTGGGACACTATAATTTATCACAAGGGGCAAATTTGAATTTTAAATAAATAATCTCGTTTCGATCGTCACTTTAATTGGAAAAACTCCCTTATACCCTTCCGGGGGTAAAAAGGAGGTGTGACAGCTTTGGCGACTCTGTTGGGGACGAGAACCCAGAATCTCTGGTTCAGAGTTCAAGAATTTGAGCTTGTTAATATGATTTTTACATGGCTTCATTTATTGTTGATATTATCGTATTTATGGATCTAATGTGCTAAATACTGTTTATTTACCATTTTACTATTACTTGAACTGTATATAATTGTCTTCTTACGCCACCCCTCTGAGCCTTTTAAAAATGGTACACACGTTCGTGTGGCTCGTTTTTCTGTAGAAGTTATACCAAATAGAACGAGGCTGGGCCAGCAACAAGGCCGGTTAGACTTCAGTGCTCCCGGTACGTTGTCTCCTCTTCGGCTCGAGTTGTCCGCTCGGGTAAGCAAAGTCAAGAACACAATCCCAGGTTTAAACTTAGAATAACATAGCCTCATATCGGATCTCTAGTAGGAACGTTTGTTTTCATCACGTGCATTTGACTTAGGGGACTCAACACAGAGGTTGGGTTCGTTTAGGATAAGTGTACCCAAAATAAAAGACCATTTTGATGCATCCTATGTGCTACATGTTGCATTTCTTCAAGGGTAAAAGGGCCATTTGACGGACCAATGATGGTTGAGGGTAATGAGAAAGAAAAGAGGGTGAAGTGTGAAAATAAAGCAAGTAGGGCCCAGTTATGTTTTTCATTCACATTTTTTTAAGAAAAGACCAAAAAAAATTGAAAAATCCATAAACATTTTGCACTTTCCTATTATTTTCCAAAAATCAAAAAATAAAATCAAAATAATGGAAAAGAAAATCCAAAAAGAGTTTACGTGTTTCGTCATTTTTCAAAAAAAAAAGACAAAAAATATTTTTCTCTAAATTAGTTATTTTTTTTAAAAGCTCTCGCACGTATCCAATTTTTTCGAACTACACCTACCTGATTCTCGTCTTTCGGGGCGTGATACGTAGGCAACCCACATAGGGTCCGGTATTCCTAGTGAATCTTAGGTTTTTGGCTTTGCGAGATCTTAGCCAAATCTTGCATTTTTAGCCACCTTTAGCCACATAGGTTAGTTTTAAAAAATAGTCACAATCATGTCTTGCATGTGTCCAACAGGAAGGCTTATTGTCTCACATAGCGTTTTAGGTTTTTAACTTATTTGGTTTCAAAGTTTTCTCATACAGGTGTGGATCTACTTACCGGAGTTTGAGCATGATAGATACCCCGGGACCACTGCATTCAAGAGCTGCCTGAGAGGCCTTTTTATGTTTTTGAGTCTATTTTTCATGTTTTACTTTCTAATCATGTATAGTATATTCAGTCATTTAGTTGATGCTAGAGTCTGTAATAGCCTAATTAAGTTTGTCGAGTCTTTTGATATTATTTCCTATTTTATATTTGAAAATATATTATAAATCAAAAATCAAAAAAAAAAGAAGATATTTTGCGTTTTTATATTTCCGTTAGAATTTTCTTTAGAAATACTACTCCTAGAACATTAAAAAAAAAATTGAGGTGGTTTTTCCTTTAAAAAATTAATATCTAGAACTTAAAAAATAATCTTTTACATTTCCTTTAGGATACTAGGACTAGACACTCAAAAAAAGGGGATTTTTCTCTTTTGATATCTCTTTACAAGTTTTCTTTAAGATATTAATTCCAAAAGCCAAAAAGATTTTCCATTGAGGTTCTTCTTTCGGAATTTAATTAAAAAAAAGTATTCATTCTATTTTCATTAGAAATTTAGGATATTGTACATTGAAGAAAAAAATATATTTTATCTTTTGTTTATCATTAGAATTTCTTCTTTAGGTAATCAAAAATTAAAATTCAAAAATATTCTTTTTACTTTTTTCATTCTTGTTTCGAAACCTTTTTCCGGATATCAAATGAAAATTCAACATATTTTTCTTTGTTCCATTCTTTAGGTTTCCTTCCTAGAAAATAAACCAAAAAAAAAAGAATCAAAAAATATTTTTTTTCTCCCAGGGGTTTTTCCTTAATAATTTCTCATAGAGTATATGTTTCAAAAAAAAAAAGGAAAAAATATTTGCTCGTTTAAGCTTGAGTTTAGAATAGGATATAGAACATTAAGTCTAAAAAATTTTAAAAAAAGGTTTTGCTTCTTTTATTTCCTTTTCTCATCAGAATAGTCATTAAGGTAATAAAAGAAAAAGAAAAAGAGAATGTTAGTTCATTTAATGTATTTCCGATCTTCCCGAACAATACAAAGATCTGATTCATGTGGCGTCATGATACATAGGCAACCTACATAGGGCTCGATCGAATCATTTTTTCTTAAAGGAAAAAAGAAAAAAAGGGAAACAAAAAAAAGAAAAAGAAAAAAAAGAGGTGAAATTATGGGATGTGAGAAATGAGAGGAAAGAAAAGAGCGATAATCAAAAAGAAAAAAGGGAAGGAAAATGAGAAAGCCAAGAAGTGTTAGGAAAGAAAAGTAAAGAGAAGATTGAAATTAACAAATTGGGATGATGCCAAGTGACCTTATGACCCTCGAAGTCATTCTAGAATCGTCAATTATTGCTAGGTGCATTGCACGCAATGTGATATTTTTAGCTGCTAAATGCCTTAATGCTAACAGGATGACCCCATTTTGTTCCTTTTGTTATCTTCATTGAGCAGAAGGGTGGTTGGTTTGTGGTTCTTGAGTAACTCACCCATACAACATAAAGTCAAAGAGAAAGGTAGCCACGGCTAGCAAAAACTTGAACACAAGAGTCGTTGACCCATCGAGGGAGTTTGTGGAGTCGGTGTCTGAATTGAAAGGGGAGGTCCAAATGTTAAAACAGCAGATGGCAGAAATGTATCATTCTTGGATCAGGGGCATCCTCCACCTTCATTCCCTGCTAACTACACTGAAAACCCTGCAACTATCCCACCACTATCACAAATCCAGATTCCCACTGCTGATGATATCACCCCACAACCTTTTCGCACTCTATCCGCCAGAACCACCTCATATCCCGCTCTTTTGGCTAATCATGCTCTTATAGCTCCTCCTCTAGCTATGTTTCCTCGATCATCTAACAAGACTGTGTTCAAAGTCCCGATACCAAACACTATGCTCCAGAACCAACTTTTAATATCTCGGATCCATACTCTCACACTTCTCATTTTGAGCTTCCCGGTGAAACTAAAAAGCCTACTAAGACAGTGGAGCAAGATGAGATATCCAGGAAGGTGAAAATCATAGAGCAGTCTTTAAGAAACATGCAAGGGATAGGGATCCAGATGAGTGTGTCTTACAAAGACTTGTATTTGTTTCCTCACGTCCAACTGCCTGCTGGGTTTAAGATGCCAAGCTTGATTTGTATGACAGGCACGGAGATCCCATGGCCCATTTGAGAGGTTACTGCAGTAAGATGAGAGACTCCGGCGGGAAAGACAAATTGTTGATGGCGTATTTCAGTAGAGTCTGAGTGGGGTAGCTCTGGAGTGGTACACCCACCAAGACGTTAGCAAGTGGTACACATGGGACGATATGGCTCAGGTCTTTGCCCGGCACTTTCAGTACAATATAGAAATTATCCCGGTTCGCATGTCTTACCAAGATAGAAAAGAAGCCTAATGAAAGCTTTTAGGAAATATGGGCTCAGATGGAGAGAGCAAGCTGCCATAGTCAATCCCCTGATGGAAGAAAACGAGATGGTCGAGTACTTTCTTCAAGCTCAAGAGCCAACTTACTTTGGACATTTGATCTCGGCTGTGGGTAGGCCTTTTAATGATGTGGTAAAAATGGGAGAAATGATAGAAAATGGGCTGAAGTCTAGCAAGATCATAGTTATTCTGCTTTAAAAGCCACAACACAAGCAATTCAGAACAACACAAGAAGCTTGCTAGGTCAGAAAGAACATGATGAAATTGCCATGGTTGTCTCAGGATCATGACATGGTTCAACGGGTCCGCCTCACCAATATACATATCCTCAACCTCAACCCCAAACCTATCCCCGAACTCCACATAATCCACCTCAGTATTATCCTCCGAATAATGTCCGGTCATCTATCCAACCACCGGGTCACTCCTTATGACGAGCGCTAGCACCGCATAATGCACTCTTGCCTTCACAACATTTTTTAGCACCCAACAACCCTAGAAAATAGGGGCAAGAAGGGGAACAAAGGCAAAGAAATATTTTCACGCCAATCGGGAAGTCTTACACAAGCTTGTATGAAAAGTTAAAGCATTCTGGCTTGATTAAGCTGCTCCTCGGCTATACTCTAGACCCATATGCAAAAGGTTTTAATCCTACTGTACGATGCATGTACCACTCCAATGTCCAAGAGCATAGAATTGAAGATTGTCGAACTTCGAAAAGGGAAATAGAAAGAATGATTCAAGAAGGGGTAATTGTGATCAAGGATAGTGACAGGGAGCATGCAAATCCTCTTGGGAACTTTCTGACTGAAGTTAATGATATTGAAGTTGGTAACGGTCTTGGAAATATTGATATGGAACCTAGTGGCTAAGATGCCATGCTTGGTAATTGGAAAGACGCTCCATTTCTTGGTTAGCCGGGGAGGAGTTTTGGTGGTTTATTTTGTTGTTATTTCTATTGTCCGAGTTATTTTCAGGGTTGCAATCCGGATATTGTCTTGTGACTCAAACCCTTCTATCATTTTATTTTCCCTAGTTTGTTTAGTCGTACTAGCTCGTTTAGTGCTGTCTGGTTTTGTTCCAGGGTTGTAACCCCAGCTTATTTTACTTGTTTTGTTGTTCAAACCCTTCCACCATCTATCTAATTTAATTTCCTATTTTATGTTATTTCTAGTTAGGTGTTTGTTTAGTTCTCTTTCCCTTTTATAGTTCTTTTCCTGCTGACTCTAGTGACATGACATGAACGCGTAATTCTCAGCCTGGTCTTAAAAGTTAGTTCAGTAATGAAGCAATGAAATAATTTGAAGATGATAGGGACATTTGAGGAAAATAAGTAAAGGCATTTGGAGATCACTTCAAGCTCGAATTGTGTGAAACTGGGCAGATAGAACATAAAGAAACACTATTAAAATGCATCCTGCCGCATCAAGTTGAAGCTAAAGGAAAGTTTGCCCCAAATTAGCAGGGGTCGTTCATGGTAACGAGAGTGTTATCCAATGGTGCTTTGTATTTAACAAATGTAGAAGGCAAATGTGTGGATATGGTTATCAATTCTGATGCAGTCCAAAGATATTATGTATAACAACAACAACAACAACAACCCAGTATGATCCCACAAGTGGGGTCTGGGGAGGATAATATGTACACAGACCTTACCCCTACCCCAAGCGGCAGACAGGCTGTTTCCAGGAGACCCTCGGCTCAAGACAACAACAAAAGACGATACATTAGTACTATCCATAAACTCATACTAAAGCGTACTACAGGGTTCCTAGGGAGGTCTTATGGAGCTGCTTAGAAGTTAAAGGGGTCCTGGTAGCCTACATTAAGGTAATTAAAGACATTTATGATGGAGCTAAGACTCAAGTTAGGACAGTAGGAGGCGACTCCGAGCACTTTCCGGTTGTTACGGGGTTGCACAAGGGTCTGCTTTCAGCCCTTTCCTATTTCCCTTGGTGATGGATACCATAACGCATCATATTCAAGGGATGTGCCATGGTGCATGCTATTTGCTGATGACATAGTCCTAATTGATGAGACACGACACGGCGTCAACGAGAGGCTAGAGGTTTGGAGACATGCCCTTGAGTCTAAAGGTTTCAGGTTGAGCAGGACGAAGACGGAATAACTGGAATGCAAATTTGGGGCCGAGAGGACGGAAGCGGGAGTGGAAGTGAGGCTTGAATCTCAAGTCATCCCTAAGAGGGATAGTTTCAAGTACCTTGGGTCAGTTATTCAGGGGAACGGGGAGATCGACGAGGATGTCACACACCGTATAGGGGTGAGGTGGATGAAGTAGAGGTTAGCGACGGGAGTCCTGTATGACAAGAAAGTTCCACTGTTACTAAAAGGTAAGTTTTATAGAGCAGTGGTTAGTCCTGCCATGTTGTATGGGTCCGAGTGTTGGACGGTTAAGAATTCACACATCAAGAAGATGAAAGTAGCAGAGATGAGGATATTGAAGTGGATGTGCGGGCATACAAGGATGGATAAGATTAGAAATGGAGATATTCGAGAGAAAGTGGGCGTGGCCCCCATGGAGGACAAGATTCGGGAAGCAAGACTTAGATTGTTCGGGCACATTCAGAGGAGGAGCATTGATGCACCGATGAGAAGGTGTGAGCGATTGGCTGTGGTGGGCACGAGAAGAGGTAGAGGAAGACCTAAGAAGTATTGGGGAGAGGTGATCTAAATATTATGTATGATATTATGTATGATTTCTTTAGTTTGTTTAATTGTGCTATTTGTATTTGGCATGCTTTGAATATTGGAATGACGAAGATATTTTATTCTGCTATCTAAATACTTTATCATTTGCTACCCCTTTGAGCCTTATTTATTTTCTTTCATATTCCTCTTTTGGAATCAGAAGCAGCATTTAGAAATACTGATACAGAAAAGAAAAAAAAAGAGAAAGAGAAGAGAAAGAAGAAAGAAAAAATGGGAAAAGAGTCAGGAAAAGAAAAGAAAAGAAAAGATAGAAAAGTACAAAAAACAAAGCAATTCATATGTCATGAACTACGTTCGACCTGATTACTTTTAAGGATACGTAGGCAGTCTCACATTTCGCTCCAATTAAAATAAAATTCAAAAGTCCCCAAGCAAAGAAACTAGGGCAGAAGTTGTGGTTGTTGTAAGAGATCTGATTCCAAAAGTTGTAATTTTGAGCCCTTTTAAGCTATTTTTGAGCATTTACGATACCCTTTCTTTCTAATCCTATCCAAAAGCCTACATTACGGTCCAAAGAAAGACCTTCCGATCAATCTTTAAGGAGTTCCAAGTCGAGCAAGATAGAGGTATGATTCGCATCAGGAGAAACACTCCGTGCTACACAAGGAAAACAAAAATGAGAGAGTCTTATCGGTGAAAACCTTCACAGGCACCATAAGACGATGGTAAGTTGAGAGAAAGAACAAAATGAGAAAGGCTTGATGGTGAAAACCCTTAAGGCACTACAAGTTGAATAAGGATAGTGAATCAGATAGGATAATCAGAGTATCTAAGCCTAGTTTCACGGCGAAGAGGTAAAACAAGAGTTGAACATTGGACTTGCTTGACAGATTAGGCCACTTAATCCAAAGGTGCATGTCATTGTTGTTAGAGTTAGTATCCACAGATGATAAGTTTCTACTTTGCGATTTTCTTGTTAGGTATCATCTATTTCCATTGTCCCCTTACTTTATTCCTTTTGTCTTGTTTACTTCCTCTTCTTGAGTCTGTTTGGTCAAAACAAGTGAGAAATGACTTCAAAATCTGCTACCACCTTTCCAATTGCACAAAGTGGAGTCATGTTAGCACATCAAAGTGACATACGTTAGGAAAGAGCAATATATGCACTGAATGGATAACAATCGGCGTGCTTTGGGATTTATGAGAAATGCAAAAGTTTGGTAAATGGCAATGCATGAGCACAATGCAACAGATAAAGAGTATTGGGTTTAAACGGATCAGAGGTGTTTTCTGTGATAAGGGTGACAGAGAATGTGTTTAGTCAATGAACAAGCAATGTCTTTCAAGTTGAAATCAAAGTTATTATGGCAAGTGAAGGAGCAATCACCGCAAAGTCAAGGCCACAAACCAACCACCATGTTTAAACTCACAAGTTTTCCTTGTCTGAAATAGGGACGGAAGCTAGGTTCATATCAAAACTTGGAAGCTTGAAATTTTCAAGTAGTGCCCCAATTCTGCTTACACAAAGGCTATTGAGATGATCACACATCACCCCTAGGAGAAATACTTCCTAGTCTGGGTTTTCAAGTTATATTTTATTATAGGAGATGCACTTCCAAAATTGAGATTTTACCCTTAGGAGACGCACTTTCTAGTTTGGATCATATGAGTTTTAGTCACTGAAGTTTTCACCCCTAGGAGACACACTTCCTAGTCTTGGTCATTTAAATTCACCCCTAGGAGACGCACATCCTAGCTGGAGTCATTGAAATTTTACCTGTTAGGAAATGCACTTCCTAGTAGGGATCTTTCATATTATACTTTTTAGGAGATGCACTTCCTAGATTTGGTCATTTAAATTCATTCCTAGGATACGCACTTCCTAGTTTGAGTCATTGATATTTCACCCCTAGGAGATGCACTTCCTAGTCTAGGTCTTTCAAGTGATATTTTTGTTGTAGGAGACGCACTTCCTAAATTAAGATTTTACCACTAGGAGACACACTTCCAACTTTGGTTCATTTAATTTCATTCCTAGGAGACGTACCTCCTAGTTTGAGTCATTGATGTTTCACCCATAGGAGACGCACTTCCTAGTCTGGGTCTTTTAAGTTATATTCTGTTTTAGGAGACAGACTTCCTAAATTGAGATTTCACCACTAGGAGACGCACTTCCTATTTGGTTCATTTAAGTTCATTCATAGGAGACGCACTTCCAAGTTTGAGTCATTGAAGTTCCACCCCCATGAGACGCACTTCCTAGTTTGGATTTTTTAGGTTATATTTTTGTTTTAGGAGACGCACTTCCTAAATTAAGAGTTCATCCATAGGAGACGCACTTTCTAGTTTGAGTCGTTGAAGTTTCACTCCTAGGAGACGCACTTCCTAGTCTGGGTCTTTCAGGATACACATTTAGGAGACGCACTTCCTAAATTGAGAGTTCATTCATAGGAGACGCACTTCCTAATTTGAGTCATTAAAGTTTCACCCATAGGAGACGCACGATGCACTTCCTAAATTGAGAGTTCATTCGTAGGAGACACACTTCCTAGTTTGCGTCATTTAAGTTTCATCCATAGGAGACGCACTTCCTAGTTTGGGTTTTTAGATTATATGTTTGTTTAAGGAAACGCACTTCCTATTTGGCTCATTTAAGTTTATTTGTAGGAGATGCACCTCCTAGTTTAAGTCATTTAAGTTCTACCCGTTGGGAGACGCACTTCCTAGTCAGGGCCTTTCAAGTTATATTTTGTTTTAGGAGACGCATTTCCTAAATTGAGATTCCTCCCCTAGGAGACGCATGTCCTAGTTTGGTTCATTCAAGTTTCACCCGTAGGAGATGCAATTCCTAATCTGGGTCTTTCAGGTTTTATTTTTAGCGAACGCATTTGCTGGTCAAAATTTCTTGGTCTTACTAACGGGAGATGCACATCCTAGTCGAGACTCTAGTTTTACTTTCATCATTGCATCAACAGCATAAGTGGTTTACAGTTTTGCTAACAACTCACAAATCTTCCAAGTGCAAACTGGGGCAGAAATTTTTGTTTGTTTTGTTGTTATGATTGCATGCACCCACCTGGAGAAAAAGGTAATTTGTTTCGGAATTATCTCAAGTTTCAAGGGAAAGCAGTTTCGAAGGAAGACGGTTCAAGCTCAGCAATCAGGCGCCCACCTGGAGAACAAGGGAAGACAGTTCAAGTTTCAACGGAAAGCAGTTCAAGTTTCGAAGGAAGACAGGTCAAGTTCAGCAATCAGGCACCCACCTGGAGAACAAGAAAGACAGTTCAAGTTTCAAGGGAAAACAGTTCGAGTTTCAAGAGAAAGCAGTTCAAGTTTCAAAAGAAGACAGTTCAAGTTTTGGCAGTCAGGAGCCTACTTGGAAAACAAGGGAATTCACTTCAAAATGCAATTCAAGTGAGCAACAAAAGAAGCTCGCAGCAAGAATGCGAGTCAGCAGTCCGAGATAATCAATAGAAGTTAGTCACAATCCAGAATAAAAAGAAAAAACAAAAGCAAGAAGTGAATCCAAATACAGAAGTTGACGAAAGATGTGAGCTGCTCAAGACATGGCTGAGGTCACAAGCACTGCATGTCGATCTTGATCCGAAAAGATGAAGAAGAATGAACTAGCACCTGGAGCTAGCAAGCATCAAGGTTCGAATCTAAACTCCGCATAAAGAACCATTCAAGACTCAAGATCGAGCTTCAGAAGACTTATAGATAGGAATCTTGTAATTCATAGTTGGCAGGCTTAGTTAGTCTTCTTTTTTTCATTGTTTGATTTTGATGTAATAATAGGACCGTGGACCGAAACCTCGACGGAATGGCACCTCGATCGGCTCTCCACCTCGGTATACTCCATCATCTCACTTCTGAACTACATGTGGCCTGATTCCTTAATAGCCAAGGATATGTAGGCAGCTCAAATACCAAGGCTCAGTCACATTCTCCTTTCTTTTAGCTTTTGGTCTCTTTAAATAAGGGTCGGGTCAAAAAACCTGTCTAGTCGTTCTTTGTCTGAATATACTTCGTATTTCGTGTCAAAGAGAGGCAGTTGTAGATATGTGATTTTTGACCCTCCCCAAGATTTTTCATATTTTAGCATGTAAATGTTTAGTTTACACCTAATATCACTATTTGAATTAGTTTGGACTCTTTTACTTTATTTCGTCACAAAAATGAAAATTACAAAAATAAATATTTTAGTTTATGTATGTTTCAAAAATTTCAATAAAAAATATATATAAATAGTACCTTATTTTTATTTTTATATAATCTTGAAAACACAAAAATAGTTTTAATATAGTTTAGTTTAATCAATTAGAATTAGTTTTATATTTTTATATTATAAATTGTATATAATTATAGAAGGAGGAATTAGTTTTGGGTTGTTTTATCCCGTCTTTATGAATTTTGTATTTTTTTTTTAGTCTTTGGCCCAATTTTAAGGCCCAATAATACCAAACTCATACCCCTTAACCTAAAAACCTTTCTATATAACCAAAAACCAATCTAAAAAATAGAGACCCTAGACCTTAGGAAAGCAGCGCCGCAATGCACAATAGACGACCCCCCTTGTATTTCATCTTCCTCACACCCCATCCTCTCAAGAAAAACCAACGAAACTTCACTCCCTCCCCTCCATCACTTGAACTTCAGCCACCAACCACACCCACAACCTACAGTAGTGACCAAACGGAGCCACCACCAAATCGATCATCCACCCACGAACTATCTTCTTCTCACCTCCTTCATCATCTTTCTCACACAGATTTATAGACCAAATCATCGAATCATGCCGAAAGAGGTGAGTCTCGCTGGAAATGGCGACCAACGGTGACCAATAGCCACCGGACCTTGACTAACTTAATGACATCCCTACTCAACGCTAATAGTCTGGTAACGAACCACACTCATCCCAACGACCTCCCTCTCTAAAACAAAACCAGCAACAACTAATGTTCACCAGCTCCACAACGCTGACCACCCTCACCCATGTTCGTCGCTAACAGTCTGGTAACGGATCTGACCGCAATTCCATTATCGGCAACCTAATGTTTCATCATCCTCATTCCGAATAGTTTCAGAAGCCATCGTTTGAAGCCAAGCAATAGAAGAATTTTTTTTTTTTTGGTTTGGTTTATGTTTCAGTTTGAGTTTCGGAATTTTGGTTTTTCAAATAGTGGAATTCGATTAAGGTGTTACAGTTTGAGTTTCGTCTGTCGGGGGCTGGATTCATCGAGGTTTAGATCAAATAGTCAGTTTGTCTTGGTTGGCTGATTTTTGAGATCCTATTTTGTTGTACATGGCAGAAAATTGCAGCAATAAAGGTCTATCCCTCTCTTTGTTCTTAATTTTAATGATTCTATTGTGATACTTGTATGCAAAATTACTTGTGTTGATTGTTTTAATTTGACTGCATGAATCATTATTGGTGTGCTACATTGATGGATGAATATTAGTTGATTCAAATCTAGATAAATGAGGAGGAGGACAGTAGTGCTAAGAATGAAATTGCTTAATATGTGAATTAGTCTAGCTAGAATGCCTTACCGATATGTATTTGGACTGTTTCACTTGACAGGATTGATGGGTCGGCATTTATCTCGTAAATTGGAATCAATTGAAATCTAGGTTTTGGACACAGTTTATGCATTGAATAGGACATGTATTAAGTGTACTCATGCTTTGTTTTTGGATATTGTAAAATTTATTTTCTTTATCAATACTACCTCCGGTTCAAAATAAGTAATTTTTTGGGTGTTTTCACACAGATTAAGAAATTCACCTTTTAGCATTAATTAGCAATGGAATTGACCATATTAACCTTTACTATCTCACATAAACACTCCTAACACATATTCCAACACTATTTACTCCATGGACAATGTAGGAAAAAAATAGTTAATTCATTCTTGAAATCTGAAAAAAATTACTTATTTTGGACCACAAGAAAAAGGTAAAAAAATTACTTATTTTGGACCGAAGGGAGTATAATTTAACTAAGTTAGCTGGTTCACATCGCTAGCATACTTTTAGGTACATTTAATTTATTATCATAATTGTGTACACGTACGCGTGACACGAGTACGATTTAAAAATAAATATTCATAGAAAATGCTTTAGGCGCGACTTAATCTATCTCAAAACAAAACTGGAGTATGCATTCACGCAACTTTGGCCAAAATTTCTTAATAGCAGTAAAGCGTTATCGATTGTGGACACATTCGCATGACATAATTTTTTGACGCATCAAACAAATGGGTACACGTACGTGTGACCTGTTTTAATCTCTTAATTAAAGAAGCAAATGCACATAGGTTCTAAAATCAGTAATTACACAATTTAATAAGCCAAGTATGATCAAAGTGACCGTGCTAAAACTACGAAATCCAAGAATGCATAACACCTTCTCCCCGGTTAATAGAATTCCTCACCCGGATTTTTGTATTTGCAGACCATAAATAGAGTCAAACTTCCTAGATTTGGGATTTTAAACTGATGACTTGGGACACCATAATTTATCCCAAGTGGCGACTCTGAATTTTAAATAAATAATCGTGTTTCGATCATCACTTTAATTGAAAAAACTCCTTTATACCCTTCCGGGGGTAAAAAGGAGGTGTGATAGTGACAACGTATACTTCAAAGAGGTCAGACCGTATTTATATTCAGGAGATAGTTTGGTTGCGTGGTGTTCCTGTTTCCATCATATCAGATAGAGGCCCTCAGTTTACTTTGCATTTCTAGAGAGCAGTACAGGGTGAGTTAGGGACTCGTGTATAGCTCAGCATAGCATTTCATCCACAGACCTACGGGCAGTTGAGTGGATAGTTCAGATCTTGGAGGACATGCTCACAGCATGTGTGATTGACTTTGGAGGGCAGTGGCATCGATTCTTACCTTTGGCCAAGTCTTCTTACAATAAAAGTTATTAGTCCATCATTTAAATGGCTCTATTTGAGGCTTTATATGGTTGGCAATGTTGTTCTCCAATAGGATAGTTTAAGACCGGCGAGGCCAAGTTATATGGTACTGATTTGGTGAAGGAGGCTTTGGAAAAGGTAAAGTTGATTCAAGAGCGACTTCTCATAGCATAGTCCAGATAGAAGAGTTACGCGGATCAGAAGGCGCGTGATTTATCATTTATGGTGGGCGACTTGAAAGTCTCGCTGATGAAGGGGGTCATGAGGTTGGGGAAGAAGGGAAAATTGAGCCCAAGGTTTATAGGCCCATTTGATGTGTTGAGACGAGTTGGAGAGGTTTCTTATGAGCTTGTCTTACCTCCTAGTCTATCGGGAGTTCATCCGGTATTCTATGTGTCTATGCTCCAGAAGTATCATGCTGAATTGTCACACATGTTACACTTCAACACGATTCAGTTAGATGAGAGCCTGGGTTATGATGAGGAGCCAATTACCATTGTTGATAGCTAGGTTCGCTAGTTGAGATCCAAGAGGAATTCCGCGGTAAAGGTTTAGCGGATGGGCCAACTAGTCGAGAAGGAAAACTGGGAGTCCGAGAAGGATATGCGGAGCAAATATCCACACTTATTCAGTACTCTAAGTATGATTCTTAACCCGTTCGAGGACGAACGTGTGTTTAAAAGGTGGAGAATGTAACGACCCAGCCGGTTGTTTTGCTTTCTAGAACCCTGTTACACTAAATAATACTTCATGTATGTTATTTTATTATTTTATGACTTGCGGGGATGGTTATTTAGGGATTTGGAAGGGTTCGGATTGAAATCGGAACAAGCGATTCCTTAAGGTTAGCTAAAAGGCTAAGTTTGACTTTGGTCAGCATTTTGAGTAGACGACCTCGGAATCAGGATTTGACGGTTCCAATAGGTTTGTATGATGATTTCGGACTTGGTCGTATGTTCGGATCGATTTTTGATGATCGGGAGCATTTCGGCTCCTAATAGGGAATGTTGGTTCTTAGAAGGTTTTGAAGTTCTTTAAATTTGGTTTGGAATAGGTTTTGGTGATATCGAGGTCCAAATGAGATTTCGAGATTGGTAATAGTTCCGTATGTTAATTTAAGACTTGCACGCAAAATTTAGTGTCATTCTGAGTATCCTAAGTATGATTCGGCGCATTCGGAGCGATTTGGAAACTTGAAGTTCATATTTTGATATAATCTGGCTTTGGGTTGTGATTCTTGGTTTTATTTTTGTTTTATGCATTTCGAGAGTTTGAGAAGGTCCCTCTTGTATTTATATACTTGTTGGTGTAGTTGGACGGGGTCCCGAGTGGCTCGAGCGTGTTTTAGACCACCCGAAGCAAAGTTTGAAAAAACAGAAATTTCCAGTTCTAGTTTCCTTCTACGCGAACACGGAAGGACCCTTGCATTCGCATTGAAGGATTTGGGGGACTGGGGCTTGGGGTATTTTTCCCTATGCTTTCGCATAGGCAGGGCCGCGTTCGCAGAGGCTTGGGCCCTTTGGTCTTCACGTTCGTGGTTGAAGGGCTGCGTTCACATAGAAGCCTGGGCCTAGGCCTGGCCACCCCTGTTTCCTTTCACGTTTGTGATGACCTAAAGGGTCATCACCTGTTTCCTCATTCGTTCCGTACTTTCGAGGCCTTGAAAACCTTATTTTTACATGTTTCGATTTGCGTGCGCAATCCGGACGCGTAGCCGAAAAGCTTTTATGTTGAGATATATGAATTCTGTGAAAAAGTTAAAGAATTTTGATATTAATATGATTAAAGTTGACTTTGGTCAAAATTTTGGGTAAACAGAACCGGATCCAAGATTGGACGGTCCCGGAAGGTCCGTAGAAAAATATGGGACTCGGGCATATGCCCGGAGTCGAATTCCGAGGTCTAGAGCCCGAGGAAAGAATTTTTCTGTTAAATTATTTTTCTAAGATTATTAAGGAAAATGGAAATGGAAAATTTATTAAAAGACTATGGTATCGGGCTCGTATTTTGGTTTCGATGCCCAGTACAAGTCTTAAATATGTGTTAAGTGCTTTCTGTGAAGTTTGGTCTAAATCGGACGTCGTTTGACGTGTTTCGGACTATAAGTTCCAAATTTTAAAGTTTATGAAGTTTAGAAGAAAATCATGAGTTTTGAGGCTTGATTCTATGTATATGATGTTATTTTGGCGATTTGATTGCACGAGTAAGTTCTTAGGATGTTTTTGAGGTTGTGTACATGTTTGGTTTGGAGCCCCGAGGGCTCGGGTGAGTTTTGGATAGGTGTCAAGTTGCATTTTGAACTTTGGAAAAATAATTGCAGGTCAGGTCTGATACCTTCGCATTTGCGAAGGATTTCTCGCAAATGCGAGACTCGCAAATGCGAACTCCCCATCGCAAATACGAAGTCTGGGGATTTGGCCGGGGATCGCAAATTCAAATAAATTACTCGCAAATGCGAGTAAGGGATTTCCAGGCACTGGTTGCAAATGTGATCACAGTGCCCGCAAATGCGAGAGTGCCAAGATCGCAAATGTGATCAATACTTCGAAAATGCGAAGTCTGCACTTAGGCCCAGTGTTCGCAAATGCGAACTGAAATCTCGCAATTTCCAACCCTGTTTTCTTTGCAAATGCGAACCTATGTTTGCATTTCCCATATCCGCAGCCCAACAAATTTTATACTTAGTCGAAATTTCATCATTTTTCACCATTCTTTCAAAACCCAAACACCATAGGCGATTTTTCAAGAGCAAACTTCATCCCAAATCACTTGTAAGTTGATTTTTACTCAATTCTTTCAATCTTTAACATTATTAAACATGTTTTCCACTTGAAATCAAGGATTTTCATGGGTGAAATTGGG
>MU695073.1:0-11027 GCA_026770625.1 Nicotiana glauca | reverse complement strand
AACATGTGAACGGTGATATGATTACTTGATTCTCTGGAGCGTTGGCTCAAAATAGTAGAGTGGGTTATAAGATAAGAAAAGTAAGAAAAAGAAAGCGTTGTTGATTATTCCCTTGCCGGGACGTTGGTTGAACTTGTTGGCTTCTTTCCCTTGCCGGAATTTCGTCTAATATTTGCTTATTTTTATGCCCCGTAATTATGACTATTGTCTGGGGAGTTAGACTGTTAAATGATATTGAGGATCGGGTTGCACGCCGCAACAATGATATCGAGGATCAGGTTGCACGCCGCAACAATGATATTGAGGATCGGGTTGCACGCCGCAACAATGATATCGAGGATCGGGTTGCACACCGCAACAATGATATTTGTGGACCGGGTTGCACGACGCAACAGTAGTATTTATGGAGCGGATTGCACGCCACAATAGTGGTATTTGTGGAGCGGGTTGCACGCCGCAACAGTTATTGATACCATGTGTTTGTATTGAGTATTGATTCCTTGTTCATTGTGAATCTAGCTGCTTTAGTTTGTTACTCGAGATTACTGTTAATATTGTATCTCCCCATAGCATGTTTCCCCCTCCCATGTTGTTAATTGCCTTGTATTCGATTTTTGCTGTGTATTTATAACTGCACGGATTTATATGGTGTCCAGTCTAGCCTCGTCACTACTTCGCCGGGGTTAGGCTAGACACTTACCAGCACATGGGGTCGGTTGTGCTGATGCTACACTTCTGTGCATTTTTGCACAGGTCCAGGCTTTGAGGAGCAGCAGCAGCATTAGTACGGGAGCAGGCTTTCATTTTCACAAGACCGAGGTAGTCTTGTAGGCGTTTGCAGGCCCGGCGTCTCTTCTTTGTGTTCTCTTTTAGACTGTTGCCTTATTATTTTCGAGACAGACAGCTTATATATTTCTTTCAGACCATTGTATTTAGTATATTCTTAGTAGTTCGTGAGTACTATGACACCAAATCTTGGGTAGAGGCTATGATTGACTGTTCCGCATTTTGATTCGTATTTAAAAATTAGACTTCCGCTATTGTTCTTATTAAATTTCATGTACTATGTTGATGTTATAAATTGTTAAAATAATTTTTTAGTAATGGAAAGGTAATTGAATAGGCTTGCCTAGCTACCACGAGTAGGCGCCATCACGATCCCGATGGTGGGAAATCCGGGTCGTGACAAGTTGGTATCAGAGCACTAGGTTACATAGGTCTCACAACTCATGGACAAACTCGGTAGAGTCTGAGGGATCGGTACGGAGACGTCTGTATTTATCCCCCAAAGGCTACAGAGTTAGGAAAGTTTCGTATTTGTTCTTTCTCGTCGTGCGATTCTATTTTTCAAGTACCGATTGAATTTCTACTCTATTCCTCCGCAGATGGCGAGAACACGCGCTTCTTCATCTACCGCTCAGCAGTCTAAGACCCCAGCAGCAGCCCCAGTGGCGGAGCCTCAGGTTGATTTCGAGGAGGAGGTTCCTGTCCCAGCTGTTCTGGTGGGCCCAGCTCAGGTCCCAGAAGGGTTCATTGTCACCCTATTTCTTCAGGACGCTCTAGTCCGATTGGTAGGCCTCATAGAGGGTGTCATTCGAGCGGGTTTGCTTCCAGTGGTTCTGCCAGCGATGGCAGGTTAGCCGGGTATAGTGGCTCAGGCTGGGAATGATATCACTTTTCAGGAGGCGGCCAATGTGGGCCGTAGAGTTGAGACAGCTCTGCTGCAGGGAGGTAGTCATGGGTCGGATAAGAGGCCCTGTCATGCAGGTAGATTCAGTGGTACCTCGTCAGGAGGTAGAGGTTCTTATGGTAGAGGCCATCCTCCCAGGCCTTTTCAGTCAGCTCTCCAGGTTACTCATGGTACTTCAGGTGGTCATTCAGGTCGACAGGGTCAGCCTCTGTTCCCTCAGCTGCAGCGTTCGTGTAGATATTATGAGTGTGGTGAGTATGGTCACAACAGGAGGGTTTGCCCGAGGTTGAGGGGTGCTCAACCGCAGCAGACGAGGTCTTGCCATGCTTGTGGTGATCCGAGGCACATTGTCAGATATTGTCCTCGAGTTTATGGCAGCTTCTAGCATCAGAGTTCTCGCGCTATGATTCAAGCACCGGAGGTTCCACAACCTGCCCAGCCAGCTAGAGGTGGTGGCAGAGCTGTTAGAGGTGGAGGTAGAGGTTTTAGATGTGGAGTTCAAGTCGTCGGAGGTAGAGGCTAGCCAGCAGCCAGGCCAAAGGCTGAGTCTTCAGGTGCAGACATTACAGGTACTATTCTGGTTTATGATAGAGATGCGTCAGTGCTATTTGGCCCTGGGTCTACATATTCATATGTGTCGTCTTATTTTGCACCCTGCCTAGCTACGTCTAGTTATGCTTTGGACATTCCTGTTTATGTATCTACACCGGTGGGTGACTCCATAGTAGTCGACCGGGTGCATCGTTCCTGTGTGGTTGTGTTTGAGGGTCGTAAGACCCGTGTTGATTTATTGCTTTTAGTCATGGTGGATTTCGATGTTATATTGGGGATGGATTGGTTGTCCCCGTATCGTGCTATCTTAGATTGTCACTCCAAGACCGTGAACTTGGCTTTGCCAGAATGGCCCCGACTAAAGTGTAAAGGGACCTCAGGTCATGCCACCCACAGTGTTATTTCATATGTTAAGGATCGACGCATGGTCGAGAAGGGGTGTTTAACTTATCTGGCATATGTTCGCGACTCCTGCACAGAGGTTCCTTCTATTGACTCTATTCCTATTGTTCGAGAGTTCCCCGAGGTCTTCCCTTCAGACTTGCCGGGTATGCCGCCCGACAGGAATATTGATTTTTGCATTGATCTGGCTCCGGGCACGCAGCCCAGTTCTATTCCACCGTATTGTATGGCCCCGCCAGAATTGAAGGAGTTAAAGGACCAGTTGCAAGATTTACTAGAGAAGGGTTTTATCAGGCCTAGTATTTCTTCTTGGGATGCGCCGGTGTTATTTGTGAAGAAAAAGGATGGATCGATGCGGATATTTATTGATTACCGGCAATTGAACAAAGTGATTATAAAGAACAAGTATCCACTGTCGAGAACTGATGATTTGTTTGACCAGCTTCAGGGAGCAAAGGTATTTTCAAAAATAGACTTGAGATCCGGCTACCATCAGCTGAGGATTAGGGCGTCTGATGTCCCTAAGACAGCATTCCACACTCGGTATGGGCATTACGAGTTTTTAGTCATGTCATTTGGGTTGACCAATGCCCCGGCAGCATTTATGGAGTTCATGAACCGAGTGTTCAGGCCATATCTAGACTTATTCGTGATAGTCTTTCTTGATGATATTCTGGTGTACTCCCGCAGCAAGGAGGGGCACCAGCAGCACCGTAGAGTGGTTCTTCAGACTCTGAAGGATATTCAGCTATATGCTAAGTTTTTGAAGTGCGAGTTCTGGTTGAGTTCAGTTGCATTCTGGGTCATATTGTATCAGCAGAGGGTATTCAGGTGGACCCGAAGAAGATTGAGGCAGTCAAGAATTGGCCTCGACCAGTTTCAGTGACCGAGATTCGGAGTTTCTTGGGGTTAGCAGGTTATTACCATCGGTTCGTAGAGGAATTTTCCTCTATTGCAGCCCCGATGACCAGATTGACCCAGAAGGGTGCCCAGTTCAGGTGGTCAGATGAGGGTGAGGTGAGCTTTCAGAAGCTCAAGACAGCTCTAACTACGGCACCGGTATTGGTTTTGCCCACGGGTTCAGGGCCTTACACAGTCTATTGTGATGCTTCCCGCGTTGGGCTTGGTGCAGTATTGATGCAGGATGGCAAAGTCATTGCCTATGCTTCGAGACATTTGAAGATCCACGAGAAGAATTATCCGGTTCATGATCTAGAGTTGGCAGCTGTTGTTCACGCTTTGAAGATTTGGAGGCATTATCTATATGGTGTGACGTGTGAGGTGTACACGGATCACAAGAGCCTTCAGTATCTGTTTAATCAAAAGGAGTTGAACTTGAGGCAGCGGACGTGGTTGGAGCTATTGAAGGATTATGATGTTACTATTTTGTACCACCCGGGAAGAGCCAATGTGGTGGCCGATGCATTGAGTAGGAAGTCCGCTAGCATGGGTAGTCTTGCTTATGTTCCGGTCAGCCAGAGATTGCTTGCTTTGGATATTCAGTCTTTGGCCAATCAACTTGTGAGGTTGGACATTTCTGAGCCTAGCAGAGTGTTAGCTTGCACGGTCGCTCGTTCTTCATTATTGGAGCGTATCCGTGATCAGCAGTTTGATGATCCTCATTTGTGTGTGTCCTGAGAGGTACGGTGCAGCATGGAGGTGCTACGAAGGTGACTTTAGATGATGATGGTGTTTTGAGATTGCAGTGGCGAGTTTGTGTGCCCAATGTTGATGGGATTCGAGAGTTGATCTTAGCGGAGGCCCATAGTTCGCGGTATTCTATTCACCCGGGCATCGCGAAGATGTATCAGGACTTGCGGCAGCATTACTGGTGGCGTAAGATGAAGAAAGATATTATTGCATATGTGGCTCGGTGTTTGAACTGTCAGCAGGTCAAGTATGAGCATCAGAGGCCTGGTGGTTTATTTCAGAGAATTGAGCTTCCCGAGTGGAAGTGGGAGAGGATTACCATGGATTTCGTTACTGGACTTCCGATGACTCGGAAGAAGTTTGATGCTATTTGGGTCATTGTTGATAGGCTGACCAAGTCAGCACATTTTATTCCTGTTGCCGCCACTTATTCATCGGAGGTTAGCTGAGATCTACATCCGAGAGATTGTTCGCCTTCGTGGGGTGCCGGCATCTATCATTTCGGACCGGGGTATGTAGTTTACCTCGCGCTTCTGGAGAGCAGTTCAGCAGGAGTTAGGCACCCAGGTTCAGTTGAGCACAACATTCCATCCTCAGACGGACGGCCAGTCCGAGAGGACTATTCAGATATTGGAGGATATGCTCCGAGCCTATGTAATTGATTTTGGAGGCTCTTGGGACCAGTATTTGCCTTTAGCAGAGTTCGCCTACAACAACAGCTACCAGTCCAGCACTCAGATGGCTCCATATAAGGCGTTGTATGGTAGGTGATGTCGGTCTCCAGTCGGATGGTTTGAACCGGGGGAGGCTCGGTTATTGGGTACAGACTTAGTTCAGGAAGCCTTAGATAAGGTCAAGATCATCCAGGAGAGGCTTCGCTCAGCTCAGTCTGGGTAGAAGAGTTACACAGACCGTAAGGTCCGAGATGTAGCTTTTATGGTTGGTGAACGGGTATTGCTCCGGGTATCGCCTATGAAGGGTGTGATGAGGTTCGGAAAGGAGGGCAAGCTTAGCCCTAGGTACATTGGTCCATTTGAGATTCTCGATTGAGTAGGAGAGGTGGCTTATAGACTTGCATTACCACCTAGCTTATCAGCCGTGCATCTAGTTTTTCGTGTGTCTATGCTTCGGAGGTATCACGACGATCCTACCCATGTGTTAGACTTTAGCACTGTCCAGTTGGACAAGGACTTATCTTATGAGGAGGAGCCGGTAGCTATTCTATACCGGCAGGTTCGTTAGTTTATATCTAGGAGTCTTCCCTCTGTTCGTGTTCAGTGGAGAGGTCAGCCCACCTGAGGCCTCGACCTGGGAGTCCGAGTCTGATATGCGGAGCTGTTATCCACATCTGCTCCCTGACTCAGGTACTTCTTTCTTTTGTCCGTTCGAGGACGAACGGTTGTTTTAGAGGTGGAGGATGTGACGACCTAAAGGGTCATCACCTGTTTCCTCATTCGTTTCGTGCTTCTGAGGCTTTGAAAACCTCATTTTTACTTGTCTCAATTTGCGTGCGCAGTCCGGGCACGTAGCCGAAAAGCTTTTATGTTGAAATACGTGAATTTTGTGAAAAATATGAAGAATTTTGATATTAATATGATTAAAGTTGACTTTGGTCAACATTTTGGGTAAACGGACCCGGACCCGAGATTGGACGGTCCTGGAAGGTCCGTAGAAAAATATGGGACTCGGGCATATGCCCGGAGTTGAATTCCGAGGTCTAGAGCCCGAGGAAAGAATTTTTCTGTTAAATTGTTTTTCTGAAAATATTAAGGAAAATAGAAATGGAAAATTTATTAAAAGACTATGGTATCGGGCTCGTAATTTGGTTCCGATGCCCGGTACAAGTCTTAAATATGTGTTAAGCGCTTTCTGTAAAGTTTGGTTGAAATCGGACGTCGTTTGACGTGTTTCGGACTATAAGTTCCAAATTTGAAAGTTTATGAAGTTTAGAAGAAAATCATGAGTTTTGAGGCTTGATTCTATGTATATGATGTTATTTTGATGATTTGATCGCGCGAGTAAGTTCGTAGGATGTTTTTGAGGTTGTGTACATGTTTGGTTTGGAGCCCCGAGGGCTCGGGTGAGTTTTGGATAGGTGTCGAGTTGCATTTTGAACTTTGGAAAAATAGTTGCAGGTCAGGTCTGATATCTTCGCATTTGCGAAGGATTTCTCGCAAATGCGAGACTCGCAAATGCGAACTCCCCATCGCAAATGCGAAGTCTGGGGATTTGGCTTGGGATCGCAAATGCGAATAAATTGCTCGCAAATGCGAGTAAGGGATTTCCAGGCACTGGTCGCAAATGCGATCACAGTGCCCGCAAATGCGAGAGTGCCAAGATCGCAAATGCGATCAATACTTCGCAAATGCGAAGTCTGCACTTAGGCCCAGTGTTCGCAAATGCGAACTGAAATCTCGCAATTCCCAGCCCTGTTTTGTTCGCAAATGCGAACCTATGTTCGCATTTCCCATATCCGCAGCCCAGCAAATTTTATACTTAGTCGAAATTTCACCACTTTTCACCATTCTTTCAAAACCCAAACACCATAGGCGATTTTTCAAGAGCAAACTTCATCCCAAATCACTTGTAAGTTGATTTTTACTCAATTCTTTCAATCTTTAACATCATTAAACATGTTTTCCACTTGAAATCAAGGATTTTCATGGGTGAAATTGGGGTTTTTGGGTAGAACCTAGGTTTTCTATAAATTGGGGAGTTGGACCTCGATTTGAGGTCCGATTTCAAAACAAATTACATATTTGAGTTCGTGGGGGAATGGGTAACCGGGTTTTGGTCCGAACCTCGGGTTTTGACCACGTGGGCCCGGGGGCATTTTTGGAATTTTTGGGAAAAACTTGGGAAAATCATTTTTATGCATTCAAATTGATTCATATAGTGTTTATTAAAGTAATTGAACAATTTGTGATTAGATTCGAGCGAATTGGAGGTGGAACCGCGAGGTAAAGCGATAGTTGAAGATTAAGTGGATTTCAAGGCTTTGAGGTAAGTGTTTGGTTTAACCCTAGCTTGAGGGAATATGAGTTGAGTCTTTTTGCTAATTGCTATGTGATCGAGTACGATGTATAGGCATGGTGACGAGTATCTATACATTGGTGTCTAGCATGACCGTGAGTCCTTATTATGTGATTATCATGACTTGGTTGTGAACTCCATGATTATTGGAGGATTCTTATATGTTGTGAATAACAAGTGAACGGTGATATGATTACTTGATTCTCTGGAGCGTTGGCTCAAAATAGTAGAGTGGGTTATATGATAAGAAAAGTAAGAAAAAGAAAGCGTTGTTGATTATTCCCTTGCCGAGATGTTTGGTTGAACTTGGTGGCTTCTTTCCCTTGCCGGGATTTCGTCAAATATTTGCTTATTTTTATGCCCCGTAATTGTGACTCTTGTTTGGGGAGTCAGACATTAAATGATATTGAGGATCAGATTGCGCGCCACAACAATGATATTGAGGATCGGGTTACACGCCGCAATAATGATATTGAGGATCGGGTTGCACGCCGCAACAATGATATTGAGGATCGGGTTGCACGCCGCAACAATGATATCGAGGATCGGGTTGCACGCCGCAACAATGATATATGTGGATCGGGTTGCACGCCGCAATAGTGGTATTTGTGGAGCGGGTTGCACGCTGCAATAGTGGTATTTGTGGAGCGGGTTGCACTCCGCAACAGTTATTGATACCATGTGTTTGTATTGAGTATTGATTCCTTGTTCATTGTGAATCTAGATGCTTTAGTTTGTTACTCGGGATTACTGGTAATATTGTATCTCCCCATAGCATGTTTCCCCCTCCCATGTTGTTAATTGCCTTGTATTCGATTTCTGCTGTATATTTATAATTGCACAGGTTTATGTGGTGTCCAGTCTAGCCTCGTCACTACTTCACCGGGGTTAGGCTAGACACTTACCAGCACATGGGGTCGGTTGTGCTGATGCTACACTTCTGTGCATTTTTGCACAGGTCCAGGCTTTGAGGAGCAGCAGCAGCATTATTACGGGAGCAGGCTTTCATTTTCACGAGACCGAGGTAGTCTTGCAGGTGTCCGCAGGCCCGGCGTCTCTTCTTTATGTTCTCTTTTAGACTGTTGCCTCATTATTTTTGAGACAAACAGCTTATATATTTCTTTCAGACCATTATATTTAGTATATTCTTAGTAGTTCGTAAGTACTGTGACACCAAATCTTGGGTAGAGGATATGATTGACTTTTCCGCGTTTTGATTCGTATTTAAAAATTAGACTTCCGCTATTGTTCTTATTAAATTTTATGTACTATGTTAATGCTATAAACTATTAAAATAATTATTTAGTAATGGAAAGGTAATTGAATAGGCTTGACTAGCTACCATGAGTAGGCGCCATCACGATCCCGATGATGAAAAATCCGGGTCCTGACAACGTTCGTGTGCCGGGCCCCACATTTGTGTATAGCCTTTTCTGGGCTCCTCAGGCCTTTGCCTTCACGATCGCGTGTGCTTGGTTGCGATCGCGTATAAGGATCCCTTGGCAGAATCATTTTAAAAACGGGACTTAGGCGTTTTCCTCTCATTTTTCACACACTTCGGCGATTTTGGAGCTTCAAAAAAGGGGATTTCAGCCTAGCTATTGAGGGCAAGTAACTTATACCTAATGTGAGTTTAATACATTGATTATGGGCAGATTTTAAGATGTAAATTTGTGAAATTTATGGGTTAGATGGAAAACCTAGGTTTTTGATAAAAATAGGATTTAACCACGAAATTTGTTATAGAAGGGAAAATCATATATTTGAGTTCATGAAGTTATGGATAACAACTTTCCTCGAACTTTTCCGGAACATGAACTTTCGAACATGTATTGATTAATTTTAATATCATTTGATTAGCTTTGGATTGTTCGGCGCCGAATTGAGGGTTTGAGCACAATCTTGGATCAAAAAGTAGGCTTTGAGATGAGGTAAGTCTTTTTTCTAACCTTGTAAGAGAGAATTAACCACATAGCTAAATTGATAAATATGTGCTCTTATTTGTGGGGGATACGTATGCACGAGGTGACAAGAGTCCGTATGTAGCTACTAATTATACTATTGTCCGGGTAGTCTAAGACCCATACCATGATATACTTATGATGTTTGCACTCTGCTTGTTAACTTAATTGCCTAAATTATGTTGGAACTTGAATAAAGAATTTTAAAAGGTGAAATTTCGTTTACCTGAATTCTTGGATAGGTCACTTGACTGCTATTGAGAATTTGTGTTTCTTTAAATATTAGCCTCTTAATTAATCTTAAATCGGTTTTTATAAAGTATTTTCTATTTTGTGTAGCGGGCCCGACGCCTAGCAGATAGATACATCTATGGTTCGTGTCATTCGACCCTCGATAATGCATAGTTTAAATATTTTATGTTGGATCGAGCTGTATGACTTCGGCATAAAGTGTGCGTAATAAAACTTTGGAACTAATTAAAATTGATATCGCTTCATTGGATTGAGATATGAATTATTAAATGATGGAAATAAACTTGGGATTTATTATTAGTGAGAGGATTGCCTATTATTTTCTTGTGATACAGCTTTCAACTATATTTATGTAATCCAAGTTTAGTTATAATTTTGATATTTCATTGTTAGCTCACAGTAAGTGTTAAAGTCGACCCCTCGTCACTACTTCTTCGAGGTTTGAGTGGATACTTACTAGGTACATGTTGTTTATGTTCTCACGCTACACTTCTGCACTAAATGTATAAGATTTGAGACAAGTGTATCTGGATATTAGTCCGACGCGCACCCCTGATTCCCGAGACTTCGCGGTGAGCTGCCCTTTTGAGCTTGTTCTGCAGTAGCTAGAGTCTTTCTTTTGCTTGTATTTTTTTATCTATTTAACTTTAGACAGTAGACTAGTATTCTTTTGTATATTCTACTAGTTGCTCATACACTTGTGACACCAGGTCTTGGCATACACTAGTAGACTTGTGGTTTTAGTTTATTTCTATGGTTATGATTGCACTCAGCTGCTCTCGTTTTATTTATTTTAAATCTGTTATTTCTTAAATATTTTAAATTAAGGAATGTTTAACTACTTGAAAACCTTTTAAAAAGGAAAATCACGTGATTAGTTCATTGTTGGCTTGTCTAGCGGCGGTACTGGGCGCTATCACGACCTATAATAGAATTGGGTCATGATAACCGGCCTCAAAAACCCTTTATGTCAATCTCCTGGATAAATTAGACTAGGAAATGGGCCGCACTTATGGGGATTGGCCTTTCAAGAAATCGAGGAAGTACACTAGAGGTGGTAAAACGGTTAAAAGAAAATACTTATCCATCCATATTATCCATTAAAAAATTGATTGGATAATGAACTTCTTAAAAACGGATCGAATATAGATAAGAACTATATTATCCACTTAGAAAATTGTTAACCAAATGGATAACTAATGTGTTTAACTTAAGCCTCAAATTGGGGGTTCCTCAAGTTTGAATACTAGGAATTCTCCCACAAGTGATCATATTCAAGAAGACATGGATAATATGGATATCTGATAATAGGTGAATTTGACTATAATCACACCTTAAATAATCACCTTCTTATGTTATTTTGATGATAAATATGATAACAAAATGCTCTTATTAGTGTTTTTCATGATTAATAGGTGATAAATGGCTAAGGAAGGCTAAGGAGCAATTTTGGAGTCAATATTGGAGAAAAGAGGCCAAATATGCAA
>MU695069.1:19856-35228 GCA_026770625.1 Nicotiana glauca | reverse complement strand
AGTTTCAAGTTGGAGTTTATAAATTATCTTAAAATAAAAAAGCAAAAAAAAATTAGCTATAAAAAAAACGAAAGAAAGAAGAAAAACTACACATTCAAATCGGGATGTAGTTTCAAGTTGGAGTTTTAAAATAATTTTAAAATAAAAAACAAAATTTAAAAAATAATAAATTACCAATTCAAATTGGGGATTAGTTTCAAGTTGGAGTTTTAAAATTATTTTAAAATAAATAAAACAAAAATAAAGACATAAAAAACTTTCAGAGAAAAATATTTAATAAAATAATATGCTAATAAAACTTTCTATTAACAATGAAATAATATTAAATGTTAGATGATATAATAAAGAAAAATACATAACAAAAACGTTATTCAATGCGCTCCATGTATAAGTCCCGTTAGTTTAACAGAGATTTTGTTCATTAAAATTTAGATAATATTATTAAGAACAATAGAATAAAATTTAAACTAAAAAAATATTTTAACAGTAATAAATTATAAATCTTCTTATATATTACAAAAAGAAAGCGAATATCAAATATTNTTGACAAGTAAGATGACAATTGAATTTTATTAAAGCAATACAATCTAATAGGATCAAACAAGCCCGATCATAATTTAATTTAATTAATATTTTTTAATACTGACTGCGCATCGCGCGGGTACGACTCCTAGTAACGTTTTAAGAAGAAAAAGAAAGAAAAGATATATTAAAAAAAATAACAATTCGCAAAGTGAGGCGCGCGATGCCCTCACTTCACTGTTTTTTTAATTTTGTGGTTGGCCTGGTCGCGTCTGCCTTCGCGTCTAGACGCGGATTTAGACGAGCCCAGTGCTGTAAATTTAACAATTAGCAAAGTGAGGCGCGCGATGCCCTCACTTCACTATTTTTTTATTTTGTGGTTGGCCTGGTCGCGTCTGTCTTCGCGTCTAGACGCGGATTTAGACGAGCCCAGTGCTGGCCATTCCCTTTTTTTTTGAAATTTTGGAGGTGCTTATATATATGTATCCAATGGAGGACAAGAGAAAAGATGTTGTCAAAAAGGTGATTGCTGCTATGACTGTTGGGAAAGATGTTTCTTCACTCTTGACAGATGTTATTAACTGCATGCAAACAGAGAATTTGGAGTTAAAGAAGCTTGTATACTTATATCTTATCAATTATGCTAAAAGCCAGCCTGATCTTGCTATACTTGCCGTAAATACATTTGTGAAGGTATTTCCGTGATGAAACTCATCCTTAATCATTTGTCTTTTGCAAATGTTGTGGTTTTATTCTTCTCATTAACTGCTGGCTGCTGATTTGTTCTTTATATGTTGATCTTCACCTGTATGGCTACTATAATTAAAGCTTTAGCACTCATCATTGGTCTAGACTTCTCAACTAATCTGTCTCATTTACCTATGATTGAGAATAGGGAAGTGTTGATAAAGCTTTATGTCTATCTTTTTGAGTTGTGTAATGCAATGAGTCTCGAGCGCTCATGATACTCCTTTACCCGGTCTTCAATGAGAATTGAGATTGGAGGGGCTTTTCTATCTAATTTAATCCTTTTGTATGCCCTTCTTGCTTTTCCAGAGACCATAATGTTTTTGCTCTTCAATTGAGTAGCTCCTCTTCTTTATCCGGAAAAGAATTTTAATTATTTCCTCTTCATTTGTTTATTATATTAAGGTTAGTGATGCCTAGCAAGTGGACATAGTACACTAACATAGACATAGACCCAATGTGGGAGTATACCATAGATCACTGCCTAAATACACATGACAATCACTCCATATTCTTAGCATTGAGGTGGTCTATGTCTGACTTCAATTCCTTCAGAAGCTACTGTCCACTTAAACGATCTCGTCTCTGCAATAAACAGCTTTCTGAAGCTAGTTTGCGGACAACGATCTCATCGACTGTGCGAAAGACATTGTTTCTGTGCATTTTCTGATTAAACTTTAGCCGAGTACTCTTTTTGCTGTGTCCATATTCCGGCATGTTGTGTTCCTACATTTTCTCAAATGAAACTGATATTCCTCTCAAGGGAATTTATCAACCATCACATCAATGTGGCGAGGTAAGTTGTTTTTCTTGATTCGTACTGCACATGAATCATGCTTTGTGCTACTGCACTAAAGACAATGTTCTGAAATTAACATCAGGGACGTGAACCTTTCATCTCACATCAATAAGGTCTTTATATATATAACATCTTGTCACGACCCAATTTCCAGACCCGGTCGTGATGGCGCCTCTCGTGAAGACAAGGCCAGCCAACTAACCCAATTCGTCTCTTTAACAATTATTAAATATAAATGAATAGATAAATACAGATTAACGACAATAATAACCAGTATTTACAACCCAACACAACCCGACCGGGGTGTCACAAGTCACGAGCATCTAAAGAAACCTGAACACAACTACAGGGCCAATGATATACAAAAATAAATTCTAAAATTCTAAAGACAACGCCCGGTGCCGCGAACGCTGGCGATCACCTTGCTCAGCTACAATTGTAATACCTTCAATTAGCTAATAACCCGCTACCGAGTGAACAATACCTGCAACTGCACGCGAGGTGGAGGGAGTAAAGTGAGTACTCCAACTCAGTGAGCAATAAAAGTAAATAATAACTGAGCGGTAAGAAATCACGTCAAAAAACTCCATCATGCTATATAGGACAGTGCAAATCTTTGAGAAAACAATAAAACCGTGAAAATCCTTTAGAAAATATCTGGGCTCAGTTAAAACCTCTTTTGAAAATATTCTTTCCAACAGTTAATCAAATGAATGCGTAATCAAATAGTGCAAGTCAGTACATAAGTCAGCCCCTCGGGCACATCACTCCACTAACAATTAACACCAGGGCATCTGGTAAACAATGCAAGAAGTAGCATAGATGCCAATGAAAGGAGAGTGCTGAATGTCATGACACGTATTACAAAAAGGAACCAATGCATGAATGTAATGCAATGCATATGACCGCTGCGGCGTGCAGCCTGATCCATTTGGGTTCTCGCGCTCACTGTGGGGGTTCAGACTCCGGAGGGGCTCCTACAGCCCAAGCGCAATATCAATATAACACCGCTACGGTGTGCAGCCCAAGCCATCCATATATCCAAAAATCACCATAACACTGCTGCGGCGCGTAGCCCGATCCATGCTCAGTCCATAAATGCACATAAGCCACTTGGGCAATATCAAAATGATAGTTCTCAGCTCAAAATGTCAATAAAATATTGTTTAAGTTTTCAAATCTTAGAAAAATGGCTGAGTTTGCAAAATAGTATTAAAACCCTGGACCGAGATCAAATAATATGCAAAGTAATGCGAAAACAGTGATATCAATCCCCTGAAGGATCCACATAGTTGGCACGAAGCCCAAACATGGCAATCAGCCCAAATTATGATAATAACAAGTACTTTCAGTCAAATACGCGGTAAAATCAACAACCGGGACGGACCAAGTCACAATCCCCAATGGTGTTCTACCCCACGCTCATATCCATCGTGCAAGTCACTTCAATACAGCACTATGATGTGCAAATCCGGGGTTTCAAACCCTCGGGATATCATTTACAAGTATTACTCACCTCGAACCGGTGAAATCTCTTGCTCGAATGCCTTTTTCCCTCAAACCGGCCTCCACGCGTGTCGAATCTAACCAAAATCAAAGCGAATACATCACAATATGCTAAGGGAATAATACCCAATCGAAAACAATCGAAAAATAACAAAAATCTAGAAACTAGCAAAACCCGAGCCCCGGCCCCACTTCTCGGAAAATTACAAAACTCACATCACCGGATTCCTCATCTCGCCACGAGTCCGTACATATCAAATTTACCAGAATCGGAGTCCATTTGACCCTCCAAATTCCATTTTTAGATTATAATTTCTCAAACCCTAACTTACCCCATTTTGATGAATTTCCACTAACTTCCATGTTAATTCTACCATAAACTTGAATAATTAGGCCAAGGGACTTACCTCCAATCGACTCCCAGTCAAAACTCTCAAAAATCATCGCCCAAAGCTTTCAAGGTCGCTCAACAATGGTGGAAAATACCCCATGCTCGCAGATGAAATATAACATTTAAACCCTTCTACCCAGTCGACTTTCGCTTCTGCGGTCCCGCTTCCACTTATGCGGGACCGCTTCTGCGGCCAAAATCCGCTTTTGCAGATTACCATTAAAAATCCAAATTCTGCTTTTGCGGCTCCAATTTTGTTTTTGCGGAACACCAAAACCACTTCTGTGGTTAACCGTCCGCTCCTGCGGACCCGCTGATGCGAACCTCGTTCCGCTTCTGTGGAACCACTATCACGACCCAATTTCCAAACCCGGTTGTGATGGCGCCTCTCATGAAGACAAGGCCAGCCAACTAACCCAATTCATCTCTTTAACAATTATTAAACATAAATGAATGGATAAATACAACTTAATGGCATTTATAACCGCTATTTACAACCCAACACAGCCCGACCGGGGTATCACAAGTCACGAGCATCTAAAGAAAATCTGAACACAACTACAGGGCCAATAATATACAAAAATAAATTCTGAAATTCTAAAGACAACGTCCGGTGCCACGAACGTTGGCGGTCACCTTGCTCAGCTACAATAGTCATACCTTCAATTAGCTAATAACCCACCACCGGGTGAACAATACCTGCAACTGCATGCGAGGTGCAGGGAGTAAAGTGAGTACTCCAACTCAGTGAGCAATAAAAGTAAATAATAACTGAGCAGCAAGAAATCATGTAAGGCACTCCATCATACTATATAGAACAGTGCAACCCTTTGAGAAAACAGTAAAACCGTGAAATCCTTTAGAAAATACCTCGGCTCAGTTAAAACCTCTTTTGAAAATATCTTTCTCAATAGTTAAGCAAATGAATGCGAAACAGATAGTGTAAGTCAGCACATAAATCAACCCCTCGGGCACAGCACTCCATTAACAAATAACACCAGGTGATCAGGTGAACAGTGCAAGAAATAGCATGGATGTCAATGGAATGAGAGTGCTGAATGTCATGTCACGTAATACAACCAGGAATCAATGCATGAGTGTAATGCAATGCATATGACCGCTGTGGCGCGCAGCCCGATCCATTTGGGTACCCGCGCTCACTGTGGGGGTTCAGACTCCGGAGGGGCTCCTACAGCCCAAGCGCAATATCAATATAACACTGTTGCGGCGTGCAGCCCGAGCCATCCATATATCCATAAATCACTATAACACTGCTACGGCGCGCAACCCGATCCATGCTCAGTCCAGAAATGTACATAAGCCTCTTGGGCAATAATAAAATAGAGATTCTCAGCTCAAAACGTCAGTAAAATATCAAATAAGTTTTCAAATCATGAAAAATGGCTGAATTTGCAAAAACAGTATTAAAACCCTGGACCGAGATCAAATAACATGCAAAGTAATGCAAAAACATTGATATCAATCCCTGAAGGATTCAAATAATCGGCACGAAGCCCAAAACATGGCAATCAGCCCAAATCACGATGATAACAAGTAGTTTCAGTCAAATGCATAGTAATTTCATCAATCGGGACGGACCAAGTCACAATCCCCAACGGTGCTCTACCCTACGCTCGCTATTCGGCGTGCAAGTCACCTCAATACAGCACTATGATGTGCAAATCCGGGCTTTCAAACCCTCAGGATATCATTTAGAAGTATTACTCACCTCGAACCGGTGAAATATCTAGCCCGCGACGCCTTTGCTCCTCAAACCGGCCTCCATGCGCGTCGAATCTATCCGAAATCATAGAGAATACATCACAATATGCTAAGGGAACAATACCCAATCGAAAACAATCGAGAAATAGCAAAAATCTCGAAACTAGCAAAACCCGAGCCCCGGGCCCGCTTCTCGAAAAATTACAAAACTCATATTACCGGATTCCTCGTATCGCCACGAGTTCATACATACCAAAAACTCCCAAATCCGAGCTCAAATGACCTATCAAATCCCAATTTAAAATATCAAAAACTCAAGCCCTGGCTTTACCCCTTTTTGAAGAATTTCAACCAATTTCCATGTTAAATCTATCAAAGTTCCATGTATTTAGGCCAAGGGACTTACCTCCAATCACACCTAGTCGAAACCCCCTTCAATTCCGTCCAACAGCTCCCAAGCTCGCTTAAAATGGTGGAAATAACATAACCCTCGCGGAACAAAATGAATATAAAACTCCTATTGGCTTTAGGGGTTTCCGCTTCTGTGGTCCCCACGCTCGCTTCCGTGCAACCGCTTCTGCGGTTTTTGTCCGCTTATGCGGAATTTCATTAAAACTCAAGGGCTACTTTTGCGACACAAATTTTCGCTTTTGCGGAAGCTTGCCTCCTGGCCAAACCCGCTTCTGCGACCGCCTGTCCACTTCTGTGGACTCGCTTAAGCGAAAAGTGTTCTGCTTCTGCGGAACTGCCCAACTCCACTCCAGACCGCTTTTGCGACCAAGATTATGCTTCTGCGGAACCGCTTATGCGGTCCATTTCCGTAGAAGCGAACATACCAGATACCAACAAAATCTGCCATTTCCTCAACTTGAATTTCATCCCGATAGACATTCGAAATCACCCCGAGGCCCCTGGGACCTCAACCAAAAGCACCAACATGTCTTAAAACATTATCCAAATTGGTTCCAATCATCAAAACACATCAAACAACACTAAAATCATCAATTCTCATCGGATTCAAGCCTAAGTTCTTTAAAAACTTCCGAAACACGCATTCGATCAAAAACCCAACCAAACGATGTCTGAATGACCTGAAATTTTGCACACACATCACAAATCACATATCGATGCTACAGCAACTCTCAGAATTTCATTCCGACCCTCAGATCAAAATCTCACCTATCAACCGGAATTCGCCAAAATACTAACTTCGCCAAGTCAAGCCTAATTCTACACCGGACCTCCAAAATCAATTCCGATCACATTCCTAAGTCACAAATCACTTCCCGAAGCTAACCGAATCACCTGAAATCACATCCGAACCTTCTAACTCACAAGTCAATGTCCGGTTGACTTTTCCAACTTAAGCCTTCCTTAAAGAGACTAAGTGTCTCATTTCTTATCAAAATCAATCCAAATCAACTCTAACACACCACATACCGATAACGATACATGAAGAAGCATAAAATGGGTAAACAGAGCAGTAACACATGAGACGACGGGTCGGGTCGTCACATCCTCCCCAACTTAACCAAACGCTCATCCTGTACCCAGAGTTGTACTAGAAGCAACCCAATAGTTGAATGACCTTACCAAGCATATACCCGGGGTGATCCCTCGTCACCCTATCTCGCATAGGTCCGATAACACAATATAGCTGAAATTTCACAGTCCATCTAAACCATAAACCGTAGAACCACATTGCACTTTCCGAAATTATACACAAGACCAGAACCTCACATCTATACTCAGAATAAGTCCGAATCAGCTGTAATAACCTATACCTCCAACCTCCGTGAAATCACATGATATACCACATAATCCGAGCACTCGAAACGATAACTTCTATTCACAGTAGTTACCCACAGCAACCAAATATAGATAGAAAACCCTTTTATTAGCTAAAGTCTTATTCCAACACTTTCATATACTGTCAACAACAAATGAAACACGCGATAAACCATAACCATTCCTCAGATCAAACATTCATGAAGCCACTTCCCTCTGACTAATATCACAATAGATTTCCGGGCCAAACCTCGATATTATCCCTCTAACAAGCTTAAATCAAATTTGTTCCTATTCATTAATGACTCCAACGATCACCTCGAGTCCAACACACCACCCTGGCGATATGACACCTCAATACAGGCCTAAGCCACAACTTGCATGATGCACGCACCATTAAGGAACGGTCTGAACATACTCAAATCAGGACAAATGACTCAAACGGAAGAGTTGTACCTCAAGCTCATCAATACCGTTACAACCCAAAGCTGAGACCCCATCTCACATCATAGAAATAGAGTACCTGAATCTTCCTCGAAAGGTCATAACTCTACGTGGCCTCGCCACAACGCGCGATCCTATCCAAATACTGTTACACATGAAACACATCAAGTCACCATGCTCAAAATAGACAGCCACGCACAAATTGATGTCTGAAACCAAGCAATCCATTACACCCACAGTGAAACAAATAACACACGACACGCAACCCGATAGGCCATAACCAATACTCCATTTACTGAGCAACACTCAATTACTCTTCCCGCTCGACTTTCTCTATGCATCCTTAATAGAACCGCACCACATGTGCCCATATCTAACAAATCATAACGTCTCACGGCACAGAAAAGTAACTCATAGATCTCCTTAGATCACTAACAAGCTCAATAATGATCGAATCAACCTATCCCTCAACAATACAGCTCGGGGCCAACCAAGCTAACTCAAGCTAAATACGTAGCCACATCGGCCTGCCAACGAACTCAATGTCAAGAAGCCTGAAGCTGCTCCTTCTACTACTATAACTCCTGCCGGAGCCATACGATACGGTACCCGGCACCAAATAAAAACCGAAATCCACAATCTCGCCCAGCGACATGCCCGGCCACAAGAAACGCATCCGGAAAAAAAAGGTCCCTCAATACCAGAACTGCATCAATGGTAGAAACCTCTGCACTGACATCCGCCACGAAGCTCCGATTAAGAAAAACAATCCTTCCCAGTCGTCCGCTGGTCTTTGGTATACAAACCACTCTACTAGAACATAATCAGATGCACCTCGCCACGCAACCTGTGGCATTTTCCGGCATAGCCCATAGCACGATAGTCTAGAATAACCCAACACTGAGGCAACCAGTCTACACTCCAATATCATATCCAAAATCTAATATACCAAGCAAAGAAAGATCCACTCGGGCATCCAAATCCCAATGGCTGCTAACGGTACCAATACACACGATCCACAACCACTAAATAGTCTATACCTGAGAACTCCCAGTCTCCAACTCCATATACCACATGAATCACTGTACCTGATCCCAAATTCCACAGTATGAATACATCTTACACCTCAAGTACCCAGTCATTCCACGAAAGATATTCTAACATTCCCCTGAGCCATCATGCAAACTCAGATATCAACAGTCGATCTAACAAGAAAATGCTGCAACACTACCGAAACATCATCGGTTTAATCATATTACCTCTTCCTGAGACGTATCCTCTCGTCAAATCACTTCCAATTAGCAGTAGCATTTCCTTAATTACCTGGGGCTACCCATTGCCTAAGAATTTTATGAACTTCTTTTCGGAACTGAAATGTAACTCATCTAGCCAAGACCCTCCGTCAATCTCATCTAGAAGAAGAATCATTACACATTCCCTCTCCAAACCACGGTAAAACACAACAAGAACATCTCTGCCAATTTCATTCGCACAAGCTAAACTATCAGGACTGAATCCTTCTATCCAAACCAAGCTGAGCAAGATATCAAAACTCAAGAGCATAGCTGCAAAATGCCTGTAAAAGCTCATTACCTCGAACACATACGAAGAATTAATCATACACTTACCATACCAATTCGGTCTACTATCAAGCTATTCCATCTATCTAATTTCCCTTCTGATTCATCATCAACTTGATATTTCCTCTTGCTATAGCACCACAATGCCTCAACCAGGTTTACCACACGAGACTCGAACATAAGACCACACTGTCTAAGACCCATAAGCCACCGAATACTCTCTCAAATGTTCCCAAAAATACCACATTCCAGAATACTTTACTTTGAAGAACTTCCAGCGAATCTGAATTCGTTATCTTTACTTTCCAGATATCGATACATAGGATCCCATAATCAACATAACAATACCACACGTCTTGACCCTTTCCAATGAAAACACAGTCTTTAGCCACATACACAACCTTAAGACACCTGAGTGTTACATGTAGAGTCTTGAACACATTAAAACCATTCTCGAGAGTCATTTACTTCTTATCCGAACTGCAATTTACCTGATCAAACGGACATAACCACCCGTGCCTCATTAGCACTCTGACACCGCAGGACATGATCTCATCCCAATACAAACAAACATCTTCCTTCTCTATATACTGAGCATTCTTTATCAACAACAGCTCAAGACATCATATTATTTTCTCACATCTACGAAGCACCATATAACCTTTGTCAAAATTTTGCTTCACTCGTGCCATCCTCGGCTCAATTTCTGCAACCTGAACTGATCCGCCAGCATACCTCAAAACGGAACTGACATAGCACATAACCGTGTAATCAGCTAATCAACAGCAACCTCCCCAACTTGGCTCGAAGCCATATATCGGGACACACTCAACAACTCATAACACTTTTACTCTAATGATGTCACAGTGCCATAGTGAGATTAAACTCAAATCATGTACAAGTTTGTGAAAACACATATTATCTAGTACTGTAATCCCCTACAAATCTCGCATTCATCCCCACATCAGTTGAGTCCATCCTCTAGAGCGACCCGAATTTATCAACTTTCAACTCATACTCTTCAATTACACATGATATCTTCTAATAATACACATAAGAATTGTACCACTTAAGAACACTCCGCAGGAGATAATCCACCTGCTCCACCTCAATTTAGTATTTCAGCACACCTTCCACCATCGCATACGTTACACAGTCAATTTAGTCTTCCTGAGTCTGAACTCATACCGCCACATGTAATGCACTTTACTTACCAACTAGGAGACACGAAAATATTCTTCACGCGCCCTTAATTCGGGCTACACATCAAATCACAATAGGAATCGAACACTTTGTCACACGTCCTTTTTCCTACACCCGTGAGGGCATAAAGGAGTTTTTCCAATTAAAGGACAATCGAAACGGGATTTATTTATTAAAAATGAGAGTCACCTCTTGGGAGATTAATGGTGTCCCATGTCACTGGTTGAATCCTGAATCGAGGAAATTATTGACTCTGTTTAACAGTCCGCGATCCAGAAATTCGAGTAAGGAATTCTGTTAACCCGGGAGAAGGTGTTAGGCATTCCCGGGTTCTGTGGTTCTAGCACGGTCGCTCAACCATCATATTTGGCTTATTTATTTGGTTTTAGTACATGTTTTAACCTAGGTGCTTTTTAACTTTGAACTGATTTTATTATTATTTTTTTAAGAGAATTGCAACGTCGTGAAAACATTTTATGAACTGCGTCACATAAATGCACCCGCAATTTTTGACACATTTCGACTTCGTTGAGATTTGGATTTGGGTCACATAAATGTGCACCCGTATTTGAGAAGGTAAGATTATTAAAAACGCGCCTAAAGTGACTAACGCGTTATTATCTTTGGGGAGAGCCGTGAAATTCGCTAAACAGCCCATCCCGAAGTCTAAGTATTTTGTATATCGAGGACCCCGCCATTTGTTTGTTTTGTGTAGCGAGGCTCATCTCGTTTTATCATTTTTTTAAAAGGCAAATCTAAAGCAATCTATAATTTTCTATTTTAATGTGTCTCTAATAACAAAAGAAAGAGTCCTAACTAATTAGTATGTCAATGTAAAAATATTGGAGGCATATACTGAATTTAGGCAAAACACTTTCAACGGATATTCAGCAATTTGGGCGTAATGACGGGATCCAGGCCCAGGGCGGGTGCTGCAAACAGTTTAACTACAAGGCTAAGTGCAGCAACTTTGGGCCTGGCGTGTGAGCCCAATTGAGGTTCAGGCCCAGTTGTGAGCCATTACCCTATTTGAGAGATCAATGATTAAACTAAAAACAAAACAATCAGAAATTCTAACAGTCATAGCTAATGCCTACAACCAGTGTTCTTATAAACTAGTTTGACGGTCCAGTAGTTTATTTAATTACTGGAATCAATTATTACATGCTAATTTCTATAAAACTAACACCATGAACTCGTCCAAACACATCCTAGAGTTAACTACAATGCAAATGACTTACACAAAATCACACTTATACAACACGAACTAAATTAGGATATGGCTATGACTACTCTCTAATTTAACATTCCAAGCAACTCTATGAGCATGTATAGATGGAAACAATAAAAACAGTTAATTCCTATTCCATCTAGCAACTAATGCACAAACTAACTTCATTTAATCAATATGCTCAAAATGTCAGTCAAATAACATTCCAACAGTCGTATTACAGTCCAATTATTACAAACAATACAAATTTTTACATAACCAGACAGCACTAAGTGATTCAATAGTCAACTCAAAATACTTCATCATTTAGCCTTCAGAATATCTACATGGATCCTTCATAAGTTCAGGCGGGGCCAAGGAAAAATACCTGGAGATTGAGATAACAAGAAGAAGGAAAGGTCAGCAACAGCAGTGAACAAGCAGATGACCAAACACAGCCTAGAAACAAGTTCAATAACCAGGAAGTGTTCGAAATTAACAGGATCAGTAAATCAACCAAACACAGCTCGATTAGCACCCAAATGAACTCCAAATGTACCCAGAAACCAATCACAATGACGAAATCCCAAGCTGATCCCAAAATGCCCGGATTGAACCCAAAATCCACTTGAAAACTAACTAGAAATGCTTCTGAACTTCAATTACCAAAGATCGAGCTAAGAAATGCAAATCAACCACTAAAATTTGAATTTTAACCTAAGAAATTGAATAAAACAGTATTTTTGGTTTTCTGTAATTTTTATGGTTTTTCTACAGCTTTTGTGTATTGTTTTTTAATTATTTTCAGATAAAGAAGGGAATTTCAAACTCCAGATCTGGTTTTTCGATCTGAAATTCAAATTTCAGTTTATGTAGACTTAGGGAATTTTGGGGGGAATTTTTTTTAGGCTCCAAACTTGTGCATTAAGGCAGATGGGCTGCCATTTTATAGGCAAAGCTTCAGATTTCAATTTCCTATCTTAGTCCTTCTTTTGTTATTCATTTTACCCAAATAGTCCCTTATTTTCAGACTTGTTACTCAAGTAATACCACTAAAATTATCGAAATCTAAACTAAAGCCCTACTTTGGAATGTTTTAGAAGATTCTAGTTTCAACTACCATATGCTACACAATCCTAAATATTTGAAATACCCTTGAATTCAACCTGAAATTACCTACTTCAGTTAACTGATCCAACCCCCTTAACACTAGTTAAAACTAACAACTATAACCAATCTCTTAAATCTAAACTAGTTTCTGAATTTCAAATCACCAATTACCATTAACAATCACACTAACTAATCAATTACCCATAATAACATCAGTATGAAACTGGAATATTAAATCCAACTTAAACTGATCAAAACTAAACTAATCAAAATTAATTAAGACTAATTAGTGAACTAAGAAAATTTTTGACTAACAGCATTAAATTAAACTAATTAAAGGTCATACTGAATAACAAATTCAAGCCAATCGAGCCCAAACAAAGTCAATTAAACTATCAAAGCAAAAGATTGAACTAATGTTTAAAATAGAATTTAAACTAAAACTAGAACAACTTTAAGAACAAAACCAATATTGAATAAAAACAGAACAAATTCCAATCTACTAATCAAACTAAAACCAAAAATCAAAACGAACTAGAATTAAATAGTCAATTAGAATATGAAATAAAACAGAATTGACAAAATTAAAATTAAACTAGAAATTAACAAGTATCAGAACAGAAGAAGAAGAGAATTAAACAAAGAAAAAAGAAAATCAAACTCACTGACACGGCTCAAATTCTGCTGCCTCTCGATTTAAAATTTGACTGATTCTGGTGATGTTTGAATGCCACTGATGGTGAATTCGTCATGAGGGAGGTGAGGTGACTATGTGGTATCAGTTTGGTGGAATTTGGAGAAACTAGGGTTTTGCCGGAAAACTTCGATTCAATATTCGAACATATCTGGTGAGATTTGAAGGACGAGGTTTGGGGGGTTTGAAAGAGGAGGATGAGGCAGCTCCAGGGTGTTAATTTGGTTGGATTTGGAGAGGGTGGTGTTCTGGCCAGAGAAACTTCGATCTAAGATTTGAAGTGTTTGAGTGGGATTCGAAGTAAACTGATCATAGATTGGAAAGAGGGGGACAAGGAGAGCCTATGGTGTGAATTTGGCTGCGTTTGGAGACTGGCCACCGGCGGAGGCGATTTCCGGCCGGCGGTTTACGGTGGCGTTACATGGGGTGTTTTGAGAGAGATGATATGGGCTGAGGGTCAATCCGACACTAATGTATTAAAATTCCCTTAGTTCTCAACCGTTGATCTAGGAGACCTCGACGGTCTGGATGAATTGATGATCAAACAGGGTCGTTTTGAATAAGGGTGGTACTAGACCGGGTGGGGAATGGGTTTGGGCCTGGGCTAGACGGATAATTGTTTGGGCTAGGCAGAGTCCATTGCAAACGGCCCAATTCGGGTCTTTTTATTAGGAAGACTTCCCTTTTTTAATTATTTTCTCTTCTTTCTTTTTTTTGTTTTCATTTTGTATTTCATATTTTTCTGATTTTATTAAATGCCAAATTTAAAATAAAACCCTACTTTAATTCCCAAAACTGAACTAATTAATTCCTAAAAATTAATTAAATCCTATTTTAAAAATAAACTCATGACAAATTCAACAATTAACAAATGCAAAATGGACTTTTTTGTTATTTCTTTACATTTTGTTTTAAACACAATTTAACAACTAATTAATCATAAAATATGAAATTAAATCTTAAATGCAAATGCCAAGTATTTTTGTATTTTTCATTAATTAAAGTGCACAAATAAAATACAAACAATTAACAAAATATCAGAAAAATCCACAAAATTGTAAATAATGGAAAAAATTATTTTGTTTGAATTTTTGGGAATAATTCATATATAGGGCAAAAATCACGTGCTCACAGCTGCCCCTCTTTGCTCGGGAACACGAAGAGTTTCCGTGCAAAGATAAGTGAGCGGACATGAGCGATTTTTGCCCACTTGAATATTCCGTTTGAAGCATATTTGAAAAGTTGGACCGCACCATGCTTCAAAGGTTGTCTACATATCCTGGACTAAACAGGAATCAGGTCAGTGTAGTTCGGGAAGGTTTGGTAGCTGGGACTACCGGGAGTTGTGATTTCACTGTTGTTGCTGCTGCTTCTGCCCGCTGACCTCCTTATTACACCGTGTCAAAATAAGAGAAGCTAGCCTAAGCTATGATCTATGAATTACAAAATGGTCCTATCTATGTCTTCAAACTTGAACTTGTATTCTTCTGCTGGAATTCTTGCGTTGTTGCCTTGAATTGTGATTGGCGATGTTTTGACATTCCTCCAAGTGATGCTTGACTGCTGAAGTTTGAAATATGTGCCTCTATTCTTCAGGCGGGCTCCTGATTGCTGACGCTTGAAAAATATTCCCTTGTTCTCCAGGTGGGCTCCTGC
>MU695069.1:0-18755 GCA_026770625.1 Nicotiana glauca | reverse complement strand
AGTTTGGTAACTGGGTACAGCATGTTATCAAATATTAAAAATTAAAAGCTAAAATTGAATTGTACTTTCCTTGTTCTCCAGGTGGGCGCCAAACTGCTGAAACTTGAAAAGTATTCCCTTGTTCTCCGGGTGGGCTCCTGACTGCAATGCTTGAAAAGTATTCCCTTGTTCTCCAGGTAGGCTCCTGACTGCAACAAAATAGACAAACAAAGAAAATTTTCTGCCCTAGTTTGGTAACTGGGTACAGCATGTTATCAAATATTAAAAATTAAAAGCTAAAATTGAATTGTACTTCCCTTGTTCTCCGGGTGGGATCCTGACTACTGAAAGTTGAAAAGTATTCCCTTGTTCTCCAGGTGGGCTCCTGACTGCAATGCTTGAAAAGTATTCCCTTGTTCTCCAGGTGGGCTCCTGATTGCTGAACTTGAAAAGTATTCCCTTGTTCTCTAGGTGGGCTCCTGACTGCAACAACATAAACAAACAAAAGAAAATTTTATGCTCCAGTTTGATGCCTGGGTAAGCTTGTGAATTGTCACCTAAGCTATTGATGCAACGGTGAGAGTAAAACTAAAGACTTGATTGGCATGTACGCCTCCTCGGAGTAAAACTATTTGACTAAGATTTTTATCATAGGAGAAAAATCATCAGACTAGGTTTTCTATCTTAGGAGAACGATTCATCAGACTAAGATGCAGACCCTAGGAGAAAATTCATCGGACTAGGTTTTGTTATCTTGTTATCTTAGGAGAAAGTTTCATCTGACTAAGATTTTGATCCTAGGAGAAAGTTCATCAGACTAGGGTTTTTATCTTAGGAGAAAAATTCATCACACTAAGATTCTCTAAATGGAGGAAAATCCATCAAACAAGGACTTTTATCCGAGGAGGAAAATATGAAAAGCAATGGCAGCATTTTATGCACACTAGCAAGACATTTCTAGGGCAAGGATTTGAGAAACTTCCCTTTTGTCGGCTTTACTCTTCTTCCTTTTCTTCCTTTCATTTCCTTCCTATTGTTGAACCGACTTTCTTGCGCTGCTTTGTACCTGTTTCAAACAAAAAAAACTTGTGAGTTTAAAATGTGGTGGTTGGTTTGTGGCCTTGAACTTTGAGGGTGGCTGCTTCTGCATTTGCCAAGATGGCTGATTTCAACTCGAGGACCTTGCTTGTTTATGGATTAACCCATTTCTCTGTCATCCTCATCACATAGAATACCCTTGCACTATCTTCTATCTGTTGTGTTGCGTGAACTGGTATCTCCCCATCCTTTATGTCTCATGTAAATTCCAAAGCACGACTATTGCCCCCCATTCTGTGTGTATGATGTTCTTCCTCAGCTTAAATAGGCTTCAACTTTAAGGTTTATTTCTCCTTCAATTGTCACGATAACTGCTTCTCCCTCGAAGACCTTGCTTGTTTATATTGACCACTTTCTTTGTTATCCTAGACACGGAGAATACCTCTGACCCTGTTCACCAAACACCCTTTATCTATTGCATGGTTCTTGAATTGAGGCGTACCCAACCCTTGTACTTTACACGAATCCCAAATCATGTTGATTGTGGCCAACTCATTATGCCTGCAGTTTTCTCCTGACTTGACGCCTTGATGTGTTCACCAGATCCCACTTTGTTTAATTGGAAAGCTTGATGGCAGATTTTGAAGTCATTTCTTACTTGTTATGACCAAACAGACTCAGGAATAGGAAGTAAACAGGACAAAAGGAATATAGTAGGAGGACAATGAAAGAGATGATTCCTAACAAGAAAACTACAAAGTAGAAACCTATCGGATGTGGATACCAACTCTAATGACCATGACATGCACCTGCGGCCTATTTTGTTAAGAAAATCTGATGTTCGGCTCTGGTTGTACCTTTTAAGCCGTGAAATTGGGCTTCAATGCTCTGATTATCCAATCTGATTCACAATCCTTCTTCGACTTGTAGTGCCCGAAGGGTTTTCACCATCAGGTCTCACTCATTTTGTCCTTTCTCTCAACTTACCGTCACCTTACGGTGGCCGTTAAGGTTTTCACCAATAAGACTCTCTCATTTTTTATGTCTCTCAGCTCACATCTCCTTACAGTGCCCGTGAGGGTTTTCACCAATAAGACTCTCTCATTTTTATTATTTTTCTGCTTGGACCAGAGTGTTGCCCCTGACATGAATCACCTCTACTTGCTCAACTTGGCATTTCTTGAAGACCGATTGGAAGGTCTTTATTTGGATCATAATGTGGGCTTTTGGATAGGGTTAGAAAGAAAGGGCATCAAAAGGCTCGAAACAATTCAACTGGTTTGAAATTACAACTTTCAAAATCAAATCTCTTGCTACAACCACCACTTCTGCCCCAGTTTCTTTCTTGGGGACTTTTGGACTTTTATTTTGGTGTGACTGAACCTCAGAGGGAGGCTGCCTACGTACCCTTTCGGGATCAAGTCAAACATAGTTCAGGTCATAAAAGTACTTCGTTGTTGCAATCTTCCCTCTCTTCCACCTTTCTTTTCTTTGTTTTCATTTCTTTTCTTTTCTCTTTCTTTTTTTTATTCTTTTTGTTTCTTCTTCTTCTTTCTTTTCTTTTCTTTTCTTTTCGTTTTCTTTTCTCTTTTTCTTTTCTTTCCTTTTCCTTTTCCTTTATTTTTCTTCTTCTTTTATTTTGGACTGTTTTTCTCTTGTTTCTCCGCTGATTTTTCACGTTCGGGCTTTCGAGTTTTGTTATTGATTCCAAAAGAAGGGTACGCAAGAAAATGAATGAGGCTCAAAAGGGGTAGCAACGGATAAAGTTTTTGGATAGCAGAACAAAATACCTTCGTCATTCCAATCTCCAAAACATGCCAAGTACAAAATACATATTTGAACAAATTGAGGAGAACACAAGTAACATCTTTTGCCTTCTGTATTTGTCAATTAGGGAAACAAACACGGTGCCACGAACGGTCCTTGTAGACTTGGGGAAAACTTGCCTTTGGCTTCAAACCGATGTGGCATGATGCATTTCAACAGTACTTCTTTATGTTCTATCTGCCCCCAGTTTCACTTGATTTGGGCTCGAAGTGATCTCAAAATGCCTTTACTTATTTCCCTCGAATGTCCTTACATCTTCAACATTGTTTTATTGCTTTGTTACTAAACTGACTTTTAAAAACCAGGCTGAGAATTATGCGTGCATGTCATGTCCCTGGAACCAGCATGAAAAGAATTGTAAAAGGAGAAAGGAACTAGATAAAATGACTAGAAATGGCGAGAAATAGAGAATTGCATTAGACTGACAGTGAAAGGGTTTAAAAAGCAAACTAGACTAGGGTTACAACCCTTGAACAAACCTAGACAGCACTAAACAACTTATTACGGCAAAGTGAAAAGATAGAAGGGTTTGAGTCACAAGAAAATGTCCGGATTACAACCCTGAAAATAACCCGGATAACAGAAATGACAACAAAATAAACCACCAAAACTCCAAGAGATGGAGCGTCTTCCTAATTACCAAGCACGGCATCTTAGCCACTGAATTTCACACCAAGATTGCTGGAATTTTCACAAGTCTTCATCATGTTGTTCTGAGCAAACTGCTTTTGGGTTTCTTCTGCCGGCTTACTCTCACGATCAATCATGCCCACCATATGCGTCTCATTATGCACAGGAGATGGATTTTGTCAGTGTTTGTTGCATATGGGCTTTGCACGACGATGTCGCCTGCATCAATAAGCTTCTGAATTGCATTCTTCATATTCCAACATTTCTCTATGTTGTGCCCCAGGGCACCTGAGCAGTATGCGCACTTTTGAGAAGGATCGAACTTTTTTGGAGGAGGGTTCGGTGCTTTTATCTGAATCGGCTTCAACATGTCCAGTGTCCTTAACCGCTGGAACAAACTGGCGTATGATTCTCCCAATGAAGTAAAGGTTTTCTTCTTCTGTAACCTCTCATTCTTAAATGTTGGATTGAGCCGAAAACCTAATCCGGGGTGTTTTTGAGGAGCTGGGTGCTGGGAATGTGATGGGCGACTTTGGGAGTTCTGTGGAGAGAAGTAGCGTCGAGGAGGGTCATCTAATGCACAAGGATAACCATGGGGATGACGTCGAGGCAGGAAGTGTTGATCAGGAAAACCTATCGGATCGTCTTTTTTGTTCCTCTTTCTTACGACCAAGCTTACTGGTACGTTCTGAATGGCTTCCGAACAACTCACGATTTTGCCTGACTTGATTCCTTCTTCTACTAGCTCCCTCATTTTTAACACATCATTGAAAGGCTTTCCCAGGGCCGGGGTCAAATGACTGTAGTAGGTGGGTCCCTGGGCCTATAGAAAAAGCTTAACCATTTCTTCTTCGCTGATCAGGGGACTAACTCGAGCAGTTTGCTCCCTCCATCTAAGCCCAAACTCATTAAAGCTTTCCTCCAGCCTTTTTTCCATCTTAGATAGCGAGGAGCGGTCTGAGGTAACACTTGATTTGCATTGAAAGTATCGGACAAAGTCTTGAGCCATGTTGCCCAGTGTAAACCACTTGTCAACATCTTGACGCGTATGTCAGTCCAAAGCTGCCCCAATTAGGCCTTTACTGAAATATGCCATCATCACGCTCTTTCTCTCCAACAACCCTCATTGCATTGCAATAGGCCTTCAGGTGGGCTACCGGATCTCTACGCCCATCGTACAAATTAAAATTTGGTACTTTGAACCATGCGGGCATGCCGCCCTAGCCTTCCACTCTTCTCTTGTCCCTAAAGGACTATTCTGTGCTTTTCAACTTCCTGGGTACCCCATCTCGCCCTTCTCTTCCCGTAACCCTTTCATTTCTAGCATGAAGCTGCTCATCTTGGGAGCTCTTCTTGTATGAATCGAGGACCTTGCGGGCAACCTCTGAGGGGTGATATTGGGCATTGTGAGCTTTGAGTGGGTATTCATTGTTTGGGGTAGTGGATATGACATGAGAGTAATTTTGGGGAGATGTAACTGGAGGATGAATGATGGGGTTACTAGGGTAGTTGGGACAATTGTGGTAAACGGGCGTATCTAGGGAATATGGAGGATCATCTGGCATTGTGTCGGGGGTTTGGGTCAGGACAATATCCGGAAAAATTGGTGGCGGGGGTGGTGCCTTCCCAGTCATCCAAGCTTGATACATGCCTGTCATGTGCTGTCTTAACATCCGCACCTCTTCATCCAACCCATTATCCCGTTCAATTAACTGACGTCGGGCACCGGTATCAACCAACTCAGTTCTATTGTTGTTTGCCATTGTTTTTTGTCCTTGTGTTGTAAAGAAGAGTTACCACTTTAAGACCGCAAACCAACCACCTTTCGGGAATGACATGACAAAATGAAACCACCACGTTAGCGTTAGGGCATTTAACATATTGGTAACAGCTTTTGATCGGTCGGATGCGTCATCCCGGCCTTTTCCTTATTTCCAATTGCAGAATTTCTCTTCCTCTGTTTTTATTCTTTTTCCTTCTTTATTTTCTTCTTTTCACTCTTGCCTTTGTCTTGTCTTGTTTCTATTCTCTCCCTTTCTTGTTTTTCCGCCCTTTTCCTTTCTTTTTGCCTTTTCATTGTTTTCCTCTCTTTTCTTTTCCTTTTTTTTTCTTTTTCTTTTGGTTATGGTCGAATCCTATGGAGGTTGCCTACGTATCATAACCCCGCATGAATCAGACCAAGCGTAGTTCTAAACAATAAAACCTATTTTGGAACTTTCAATTTTTCACCGTAGAACAAACTTTGATTACAATGATTTAAAAACTGACAAACTTAAACAAAACTAACAGACTCTGACGAAAAGACGAAATACAGACTCGAAAAGCAAACAACCCACATACTCTAATCAAAAGAAATACAAATTCAAAAACAGACTGACAGATTCCTTCCCCTATATGCCAATTTTAACCAAATGGCTATTTTTGCAAACGTGGCCCCTTCTTAATTTCACCTGAATTTTGAGGCCGTGGAGGATTATTTTATGACACTTCACAAACTTGTTCGTTCTTTTACGAGAATAGCCTTTCGACAATTGAAAGATACTCTAGGGCTATTTCGGTAAGAACAGTTGAAGATTCTGCCGAAGCTGGATCGGCTTATTTTGACCAAAATCCAAACGGTATTCACTTGACCAATGACTCTTTTTTTTTTCAAATTAAAATAAAAACCTGGTTTTGCAAACACGGCCTTTCAGCACCTCGGGGACGAAGATTTTAAGGCCACGTTGGCTAACTGGCCAAAACCTTAAAAATGACCAAAAGGTGGCTGTTCTTTCAAAAGCAACCTTCTGGTGTCCCTTTCGGGAATATTCGGCTATTGCTGACAAGAATGGCTTCACCTAATTTTTTCATGCCAAAGTTTTAAACTTAGACACATTTTTTTGGCTATTTTTGCAAAGGGGAGGTTGGACCCGATGAGGGTTGCCTACGTATCTCACATCCGGTGAGAATCAAACCAGCGTAGTTCGAGCGGATAAGCTAACTATTTTTTGAAAACGAAATCCTTTTGACAAATGCACTATTTCGGAAAGCATGACTCTTATTATATTTTCTTTTCAACAAGTTATTTGAAAATAAAACTCTTTTGTTTTCTTTTTCTTTTTTATTGAAAAATAAAACAAACCATTCTTTTTGTAAGAACAAATTTTCCTTTTTCCCTTTTCTTCTTTTTTTTTTAATTTTCCGCAAAAATTCGGCAGAGTTTCAACTTTAGTTTGATATTGGTCGTTTTTCTAAAATAGGTAATTAACTCTCTACACTGCTATTTCTCTTTTTTTCAATTTTTCCAAATATTCAAGTCAGTCATCATGCGAGTCCGAGACAAATAAATGTACATGCAACACATAAGATGCATTAGGGTGGTCTTTTTCATGTCCGGTTACCTATCCTAGACGGACCCAATTCCTGTGTTGAGTCCCCTAAGTCATATGCACGTGATGCAGATAAGCGCTCCTACTAGGGATCCGGCATGGAGTCAAGTTATTCTAAGTTCAAAACCTGGGTATGTGTTCTAGACTGTGTACCCGAGCAGACAACTCGAGTCGAGGAAGGCGCTACGTACCGGGAACCAAAAGGCCATCCGGCTTAGTAACTTGTCCAGCCTCTTTCTTATTTCAGGGTATGACACTAACAGAATAGGGAGTCTCAACCAGTAAGCACATCCCCGGAGGTGAGAAGAGAAGGGTTTCGGCATAGTTTAGATACAGTTCAGATAATATCAAAACGGTAAACCATTTAGCACGTTTAGCATGAAACATGTAGGAAAATCAGATAAAGCCAAACATAACAATTATTCTAAGCTCGAATTCTTAAACCCTGAACCGAAGTTCTGGGTTTGTATCCCTAGCAGAGTCGCCAGAGCTGTCACACCTCCTTTTTCCTACACCCGTGAGGGCATAAAGAAGTTTTTCCAATTAAAGGACAATCGAAACGGGATTTATTTATTAAAAATCAGAGTCGCCGCTTGGGAAATTAATGGTGTCCCAAATTACCTGTTCAATCCCGAATCGAGGAAATTATTGACTCTGTTTAACAGTCCGCGATCCATAAATCCGAGTAAGGAATTCTGTTAACCCGGGAGAAGGTGTTAGTTATTCCCGGGTTCCGTGGTTCTAGCACGGTCGCTCAACCATCACATTTGGCTTATTTATTTGATTTTAGTACATGTTTTAGCCTAGGTGCTTTTTAACTTTGAACCGATTTTATTATTATTATTTTAAGAGAATTGCAACGTCGTGAAAACATGTCATGAATCGCGTCACATAAATGCACCCGCGATTTTTGACACATTTCTACTTCGTTGAGATTTGAATTTGGGTCACATAAATGTGCACCCGTATTTGAGAAGGTAAGATTATTAAAAACGCGCCTAAAGTGACTAACGCGTTATTATCTTTGGGGAGGTTTATGAAATTCGCTAAACGGCTCATCTCGAAGTCTAAGTATTTTGTATATCGAGGGCCCTGCCATTTGTTTGTTTTGTGTAGCGAGGCTCATCTCGTTTTATCATTTTTTTAAAAGGCAAACCTAAAGCAATCTATAATTTTCTATTTTAATATGTCTCTAATAACAAAAGAAAGAGTCCTAACTAATTAGTATGTCAATGTAAAAATATTGGAGGCATATACTGAATTTAGGCAAAACACTTTCAACGGATATTCAACACTTTGGGCCTGATGACGGGATCCAGGCCCAGGGCGGGTGCTGCAAACAGTTTAACTACAAGGCTAAGTGCAGCAACTTTGGGCCTGGCGTGTGAGCCCAATTGAGGTTCAGGCCCAGTTGTGAGCCATTACCCTGTTTGAGAGATCAATGATTAAACTAAAAACAAAACAATCAGAAATTCTAACAGTCATAGCTAATGCCTACAACCAATGTTCTTCTAAACTAGTGTGACGGTCCAGTAGTTTATTTAATTACAGAAATCAATTACCACATGCTAATTTCTATAAAACTAACACCATGAACTCGTCCAAACACATCCTAGAGTTAACTACAATGCAAATGACTTACACAAAATCACACTTATACAGAACGAACTAAATTAGGATATGGCTATGACTGCACTCTAATTAAACATTCCTAGCAACTCTTTGATCATGTATATATGGAAACAATAAAAACAGTTAATTCCTATTCCATCTAGCAACTAATGCGCAAACTAACTTCATTTAATCAATATGCTCAAAATGTCGGTCAAATAACATTCCAACAGTCTTATTACAGTCCAATTATTACAAACAATACAAATTTTTACATAACCAGACAGCACTAAGTGATTCAACAGTCAACTCAAAATACTTCATCATTTAGCCTCCAAATCAGAAAATCTACATGGATCCTTCATAAGTTCAGGCGGGGCCAAGGAAAAATACCTGGAGATTGAGATAACAAGAAGAAGGAAAGGTCAGCAACAGCAGTGAACAAGCAGATGACCAAACACAACCCAGAAACAAGTTCAATAACTAGGAAGTGTTCGAAATCAACAGGATCAGTAAATCAACCAAACACAGCTCGATTAGCACCCAAATGAACTCCAAATGTACCCAGAAACCAACCACAATGACGAAATCCCAAGCTGATCCCAAAATGCCCCGATTGAACCCAAAATCCACTTGAAAACTAACTAGAAACGCTTCTGAACTTCAATTACCAGAGATCGAGCTAAGAAATGCAAATCAACCACTAAAACTTGAATTTTAACCTAAGAAATTGAATAAAACAATATTTTTGGTTTTCTGTAATTTTTATGGTTTTTCTACAGCTTTTGTGTATTGTTTTTTTTTTCAGATGAAGAAGGGAATTTCAAACTCCAGATCTAGTTTTTCGATGTGAAATTCAAATTTCAGTTTATGTAGACTTGGGGAATTTTGGGGGGAATTTTTTTGAGGCTCCAAACTTGTGCATTAAGGCAGATGGGCTGCCATTTTATAGGCAAAGCTTCAGATTTCAATTTCCTATCTTGGTCCTTCTTTGTTATCCATTTTACCCAAATAGTCCCTTATTTTCAGACTTGTTACTCAAGTAATACCACTAAAATTATCGACATCTAAACTAAAGCCCTACTTTGGAATGTTTTAGAAGATTCTAGTTTCAACTACCATGTGCTACCCAATCCTAAATATTTGAAATACCCTTGAATTCAAACTGAAATTACCTACTTCAGTTAACTGACCCAGCCCATTTAACACTAGTTAAAACTAACAACTATAACCAATCTCTTAAATCTAAACTAGCTGCTGAATTTCAAATCACCAATTACCATTAACAATCACACTAACTAATCAATTACCCATAATAACATCAGTATGAAACTGAAATATTAAATCCAACTTAAACTGATCAAAACTAAACTAATTAAGACTAATTAGTGAACTAAGGAAATTTCTTACTTACAACATTAAATTAAACTAATTAAAGGCCATACTGAATAACAAATTCAAGCCAATCGAGCCCAAACAAAGTCAATTAAACTATCAAAGCAACAGATTGAACTAATGTTTAAAACGGAATTTAAACGAAAACTAGAACAACTTTAAGAACAGAACCAATATTGAATCGAAACAGAATAAATTCCAATCTACTAATCAAACTAAAACCAGAAATCAAAATGAACTAGAATTAAACAGTCAATCAGAATATGAAATAAAACAGAATTGACAAAATTAAAATTAAACTAGAAATTAACAAGTATCAGAACAGAAAAAGAAGAAGAGAATTAAACAAAGAAAAAAGATTACGCTTTTGCGGAACCGCTTATGCGGTCCATTTCCGCAAAAGCGAACATACGAGATACCAGCAAAATCTGCCATTTCCTCAACTTGAATTTCATCCCGATAGCCATCCGAAATTACTCCGAGGCCCCCGGGACCTCAACCAAAAGCACCAACATGTCTTAAAACATTATCCAAACTGGTTCCAATCATCAAAACACATCAAACAACACTAAAATCATCAATTCTCATCAGATTCAAGCCCAAGTTCTTTAAAAACTTCCGAAATACGCATTCGATCAAAAACACAACCAAACGACGTATGGATGACCTGAAATTTTGTGCACACATCACAAATCACATATCGAAGCTACAGCAACTCTCGAAATTCCTTTCCGACCCTCGGATCAAAATCTCACCTATCAACCGGAATTCGCCAAAATACTAACTTCGCCAATTCAAGCCTAATTCTACACCGAACCTCCAAAATCAATTTCGATCACATTCCTAAGTCACAAATCACTTTCCGAAGCTAACCGAATCACCGAAAATCACATCTGAACCTTTTAACTCACAAGTTAACGTTCGATTGACTTTTCCTACTTAACCCTTCCTTAAAAAAGACTAAGTGTCTCATTTCTTATCAAAACCAATCCAAATCAACTCTAACACACCACATACCGATAAAGAGAAATGAAGAAGCATAAAATGGGAAAATGAGATGACGGGTCGGGTCATCACAACCACCCTACCAGACCACGAACCACTTTTGCAACCATTCACCCGCTTCTGCGGAACCGCTTCTGCGGGCTGCAACAAACTCTAAAAACTTCTCGTTTAATCACCCGAACTTACCCCGGGCCCCCGGGACCTCAACCAAAAACACCAACATGATCCAATACCCTATTCAAACTTGTTCCAATCTTAAAAAACACATCCAACACACAAAAATCCTCATTTTTTATCAATTTCAAGCCTAAGTTCCTCAATTTTTTCCGAAACTCACATTCGATCAAAAACCCAACCAAATCACCTCCGAATCATCTGAAATTTTGCACACATATCCAAAATCACCTAACGAAGCTAATGCAACTCTCGGAATTCCATTTCGACCCTCGGATCAAAATCTCACCTATCAACCGGATTTTCGCCAAAATACTAACTTCGCCAATTCATGCCTAATTCTACACCGGACCTCCAAAATCACTTCCGACAACGCTCCTAAGTCACAAATCATCCCCCTAAGCTAATCGAATCACCGGAAATCACATCCGAACCTTCTAACTCGTAAGTCAACGTCCGGTTGACTTTTCCAACTCAAGCGTTCCTTAAAGGGACTAAGTGTCTCATTTCTTATCAAAACCAATACAAATCAACTCTAACACACCACATACCGATAACGAAACATGAAGAAGCATAAAATGAGGGAAATGAAGCAGTGACACATGAGACGACGGGTCGGGTCGTCACACATCTGAAATAAACAGCTTCAAATTATTGGTGTCTTGCTTGATGAGGATGTTAATGACAATAAGAGAATCAGTCTCCACATGAATATTAGAGTAGCCTTGTTGAGAGCACCATTCTACCCCAAATCTCACTGTTGTAGCTTTAGCTTGTGAGCTGTTATTGGTTTGGATCGGGATCGAAAATGCAAAGATGAAATCACCACTGCTATCTCTAACAATGCACCCAATCCCAGCTTTCCTGCTAGTTCTAATAAAACTGCCATCAGTGGTAAATTTTAATCCAACCAAGAGCTGGTTTGATCCATTGAACAGGAGTACATACGAAAGAAGGATTGAGTTTCTCCACCAATATACTGTACTAAAGACAATGTTCTGAAATTAACTTTAGGGACGTGAACCTTTCATCTTACATCAATAAGGTCTTTATATGTTAAGAGCTCGACATCCAAAATCAATGTTGGAATCTCACTTTGACAATTTGTCCAATCTTCTGACTGATGCCTCATATCTGCATTTAGAATACTTATCAATTCATCATCTTCAGAGTCCATGCTAATCTTCTTAGTAATGAGGTGGTCTATGTCTGACTTCAATTCCTTCAGAAGTTGCTGTCAACTTAAATGATCTCGTCTCTGCAATAAACAGCTTTCTGAAGCTAGTTTGCGGACAACGATCTCATCGACTGTGTCAAAGACAATCTTTCTATGCATTTTCTGATTAAACTTTATCCGAGCACTCTTTTTACCTATGTCCATATTCTGGCACGTTGTGTTCCTCCATTTTCTCAAATGAAATTGATATTCCTCTCAAGGGAATTTATCAACAATCACATCAATGTGGCGAGGTAACTTATTTTTCTTGATTCGTACCACACACGAATCATGCTTTGTGCTACTGTACTAAGGACAATGTTGTGAAATTAACATCAGGGACGTGAACCTTTCGTCTCGTATGAAGGTTGAAAGCTACTATAACTTAGACATCATATGAATAGAGCTGGAGGGGGACATTTATATTAAACTTGGACCCCTACCATTTATATTAAAACTTACAATGATAAGAGGGGGACATGGAACCTTGCCTCCAGTCTATAAAAATGGCCCAGCAAACAGGAAAGGCATAGCCTATACAAAAATACCTTTACATCATATTAGTAACCTAACTAACAAAAAAATTACATTTTTCATATCTCCTCCTAAAGGAAGGAAACTGCCATTTATCTAGTCGAATCAGCCCCTTTGCCTCTCTAGGAAGATTGTCTTGAGAGTGATATAAGGTCCTGTTTCTACTTGTAGAAGCCAATTTTGCCAACAGATCCGCAACTTGGTTTGCTTCTCTAAGGTAGTGAGAGATACAATTTACAGTGTTGCCAAGCAATGCAGTAGTACCATTGATAATGTGTTGCAACTTCAAATTATTGGTGTCTTGCTTGATAAGGATGTTAGTGACAATAAGAGAATCAGTCTCCACATGAATATTAGAGTAGCCCTGTTGAGTGCACCATTCTACCCCAAATCTCACTGCTGTAGCTTCAGCTTGTGAGCTGCTATTGGCTTGGATCGGGATCGAAAATGCGAAGATGAAATCACCACTGCTATCTCTAACAATGCACCCAATCCCAGCTTTCCTGCTAGTTCTAATAAAACTACCATCAGTGTAAAATTTTAATCCAACCAAGAGTTGGTTTGATCCATTGAACATGAGTACATACGAAAGAAGGTTTGAGTTTCTCCACCAATATACAAAGATTACCCATGTACCATTGGTGTCAGTCTTAGGATAAGCATCCATAAGATTATGAGAGACTTATTACAAAAATGGAGAAATTAACTAAGGAACTAAATGCGCCTGACTAAGATTTATATTACATCATTGCAGGATAGTAGGGCAGCAGGTAGGAGATCCGCCAATCACTGCAGCATACTAAGTCAGCACGACCAATGTAGCATCCTCATTCCCGGAAATCGCATCAATTTTTGGTATATGTAACATAAGTAATAACTCAACTCATGATTGATAAAGAAAATATGAAGTTGCATAGGTAGAGTCATTTCACCATATAACATATAAAACGCAGAACATTGAAGCGACATAAGTACGAAATATATAAGTGCACAGCTATACGCATTGCAGTAAAACCAATCAGGAATTCTTTTCTTTCTTTATGACCTTGTGAACCTTGTTGCTAGAGAGTTGAGAATTAAAGTCATCATCTGGTACTGCTACTGATGCCTTATTAGCGGATCTAGTCTTCTTATCATACATCTTCAAAGGACATATTTTTACATTGCAAGCATCACCATCTTCTAACACCGGCGATCCACTTTCTGATACGCATTTATCGATGGGAGTTTGCAAAATAGACTGCTGACTTTCGGCCATTACATCCTTCCAACAACCAAAAAATTTAATACCAGTTGGAGAGCAAAATTGTTGTTACTTGCATAGTTTTGACTATAATTGTTAAACAAATAAATAATGCTATAAAACTTTAAATTTCTTGGAATTTACCCCGAAAAGCTTATCTCCACTTGAGCTTTCTCCATCAAAAAACTTTGGATCATGTTAAACAAAAATTAAATAGAACATTCATTCAATGAGTGCAAAAGTATTTATACTTAAATTTTTTGTTAGGAGTTTTGTGAGGTAAAAAAATTTACGGTGATATTGTCTTCGAATAAACTGTGACCGTATTCCTTTAAAAGGTCATCATCATCACTAAGCTTAAGAACTTTGTAGACTTCGACCTAAGACTCAATATTCTCTTGCTTAACAATAACCTTGAACATTAATTTTTTATAAAGAATAGCATCCAGTTCACTTGGATAAGAACAGTCAGCATCCGCAAGTGAATTCTACACCAAAATTCATAGGTTAGAAGTATTTTTATAGTTAATCAAAATAAGTTTTGTAGTATACCTCAAGGGATCTTTCCTTAAGTTCATTTGTGGACCTCCCTATAAGTTGCATAGCCTCTCGATTCCAAAGCAACAATGAGATAAAAGCGGTTCCATCCATAACTCGTACTTGAAGCCTATACCTCCAACTCAATTTTGATTAAACTTATGTTNTGATATTGTCTTCAAATAAACTGTGACCATATTCCTTTAAAAGGTCATCATCATCACTAAGCTTAAGAATTTTGTAGACTTCGACTTGAGACTCAATATTCTCTTGCTTAACAATAACCTTGAACATTAATTTTTTATAAAGAATAGCGTCCAGTTCACTTGAATAAGAACAGTCAGCATCCGCAAGTAAATTCTACACCAAAATTCGTAGGTTAGAAGTATTTTTATAGTTAATCAAAATAAGTTTTGTATTATACCTCAAGAGAGCTTTCCTTAAGTTCATTTGTGGACCTCCTTATAAGCTGCATGGCCTCTCGATTCCAAAGCAACAATGAGATAAAAGAGGCTCCATCAATAACTCGTACTTGAAGCCTATACCTGCAACTCAATTTTGATTAAACTTATATTTTCTTAATATATAAAATTTTAAATAAACATAGATACTAATTACCTGTGAGTACATGAAAATTGATCTTCATTGCATTTCTTACAAAAGAATTTATTTCCAACTTTATCAACCTTTCGACTACACTTGTTGCATGCCAAGTATAACCATCCCGGTCAAGTTCCAAACTTACCAATTCTGCCGCAATCCAACAGCTACTTTCCTATTTAAAAAAAACAAAAGTTTATTGTAAATTCAAAACAGAAAACATAAAGTACATATAATTGACAAAGTTAATTAAACTCACTTGCGTGCACTGAACTAAATCCCTAATAGTTTTAAACTCTACAATTCCTTTGTCTAACTCATCTCTAATAGAGTAACTTTACTGAGAACTTGTTTGAGTGATTCGCTCAAAATTTGACGGACGTGTTGCAAGTAACCTACATAAGTCAAAATTGTTATTTATAAATAGTATTGTTATATTTTGTGTGCATAATGAAAAGGAGTATACACATGACGAACCTCAATTTAAATTCAGTAGACTGTGGCAACGTAGAGTTTATCCATATCTTTGTCTGAAACCAACAGCTACGCACAGAGTAATTGCCTATGTATGAAATGAAAAGTAGTGAATCTGACCGGCAACTGACTTAAAAATCTGGCTTTGGTTAAAGGATTGTAAAACTTGAGTATTGTTAATAAATATTGTAGACATAAAAATATTTATACACTAAGCCGGGAAAAAACATGTAATATACTGTCACGACCCTAATTCACCAATCGTGAACACGTCATGACGGCACCTAGTCACAACGACTAGGTAAGCCTGACAGTGCGGAAGTAACAACCAATACGGAAATATTAAGTCAAAAGTTAAATAACTTCAGGAAGTATACAACTTGCCACTTGGCACATACACTTTGACTCTACAAATTCTGAAACAGAAATCCCAAAACTCGGAATCTCACGGGAACCACAGGCTAATAGAAAGTAATACACTGCTCTAACTCCGAAATTTCTACACAACCGAAAGAAAGGAAAATCATATACTACAACCGGAATAAAATAGAGACTCCTGGTTTGCGGACGTGATAGATATACCTCAAAGTCTCTGAATATCACTCCTGGATTACTGATAATGTGCCAGGCCATAAGTACTTGGATCTGCACATGAAAAACATGCGCAGAAGAGGCATGAGTACACCACAGCGGTACTTAGTAAGTGCCAAGCCTAACCTCGGTTGGGTAGTGACGAGGAAGGTCAGGGCCCTACTGAGAAAAATATAATAATCAGTATGATAATGAGGAGACAATATGAGTATAATCACAGCAGAAATCCAACAAGAAAATAAGTAAAACAGTAACAGAGAACAAACACAATCAATGAATAGAGATACAAGCCACAATCGGGGATTATTCATCGGGGATCTCCTGGTATTCCGAGAATCTCTTGGTATCCTCAATAAATCGTTCGGGGATCTCTTGGTATCCTGAGGATCTCCTGGTATCCTCAATAATAATTCTAGGATCTCTTGGTATCCTCAATAAATCGTTCGGGGATCTCTTAGTATCCCGAGGGTCTCCTGGTATCCTCAATAATAATTCTAGGATATCTTGGTATCCTCAATAATAATTCTAGTATCTCTTGGTATCCTCAATAGTAATTCGGGGATCTCTTGGTATCCCGAGGATCTCCTGGTATCCTCAATAATAATTCTAGGATCTCTTGGTATCCTCAATAATGATTCGGAGATCTCTTGGTATCCCGAGGATCTCTTGGTATCCTCAATAAATAATCATTTCTGTGACAGGGATCTCTTGGTATCCCGCACTCTCAGTCTTAGAACATAACACGTGCAGGGGGATCTCCCGGGAATCTAACCCGTAGTTCCAAATATAAATATGCAGGGGGATCTCCCGGGAATCGAACCCGTAGTCCCAAATATAAATGTGCAGAGGGATCTCCCGGGAATCGAACCCGTAGTCCCCAAATATAAATGTACAGGGGGATCTCCCGGGAATCGAACCCGTAGTCCCAAAGTAAACAAACAAGGGGGGGAGCTCCCGGGAATCAAACCCGTAGTCCCAATGTAAATGCACAACCAAAATCAGAGAATATTCAGAAATTGAAGTATAACAATACAAAGCAACAAATAATTCTGGCCTAACATGCTCCACGTAATTTCAATTAAGGCAAATTAAGCAAATAAGCAATTTGGAGCAACTAACATACTTTTCTATATCGGCACAGGCTATAATAGCAAGTAGAATAAAGCAAATACGAAAGAAACTCGGTTCAAATATTTTAAGTAAAAATTCGGGGTTTCAACAATTAGCTCAAGTACGCGCTCGTCACCTCACGTACAAGGCATTCAATTACCAAATATCACATCCTAAGGGACAAAGTCCCCCACACAAGGTTAGACAAGCCACTTACCTCGAACCGGCTCAAAATTCAATCCAAAATCACATTCATGCCACGCGTATTCTACTCCAAATGGCTCAAATATATTCAATTAAATTGCATAATGTAAATAATAATTCAATTAATTGATTCCACAATTAAATTCTAAGCTAATACGCGAAATTATGTAAAATGACCAAAATACCCCTCGGGCCCCACGTCTCAGAACCGAGTAAAATTTATTTTACCAGAAACCTCGTACTCTCACGAGTCTAACCATACCAAATTTATAAAATTCTCATATCATTTCGACCCTCGAATCATTGATTCTATCCAAGAGGGTTTTCTACCCTTTTCAACAAAATTCTCAGATTAAACGTTAAACTCGTAATAGATTCAAGTTATACAACCAAAATTGAGTTAAGAACACTTACTCCATTTTATATGGTAAAAATCACTTCAAAAATCGCTTCAATCCGAGCTCCATAGCTCCAAAAATGAGAAAAATAGCGGACTACTCGAAATATACACTGCCTGTGATTTTCGCATCTGAGGTTACTGTTCACCGCAGGTGCAATTTTACTGTTCACCGCTTCTGCGGTACTGTTCACTGCAGAAGCAAAAACACTGTTCATCCGCTTTTGCGGTTACTGTTCATCGCAGAAGCGGAAATACCAGTTTTGCCCCAGAAAATTGCAGCAGCTTTTTATTTCACTAAAAATGCTATAACTCCATCATACGAACTCGGAATTCGACGATTCTTATTCCTATGAGTCACAAATAATAATACAAACCTATTACTTCAATCGAAAACAATTTGGAGCTCATTTGCTCAGTTCAATATACATTTCGCTCGTTAAATAATTAACTCATATTTCGTGTAAAAAACCAAATCGCGACTTGATGAAATTAGACCAAACTTTTCAGATCAGTCCTATAATTCATGATTTAAATTCTGGAAGTTTCGAAATCAAATTTCGATCTATAGAACTAAAAATGGACATTTGGATCATTACATGTTTATGCTCAAAACAACAAAAATCTTCCAAAAATGACCCGTTGGGCATCCGAAACACACCCGAGGCCCCCGGGACCTCAACCAAAAGTTCCAACATATCCTATAACATTATTCAAACTTGTTCCAATTATCAAAACACCTCGAATACACCCAAATCATCAAATTACATCGAATTCAAGCCTAAGTTCTTTTAAAACTTCAAAAACACACATTCGATCAAA